>BCLG01001291.1:0-46961 GCA_001602295.1 Zoysia matrella | reverse complement strand
ACCCTTATACTCAGCACCTCTAATAAGGCCATATCTATCATCTTACAGGATGTTAAGAAATATGATTGGCTCTGCATACTCTCGTGGTCAATAAGTGAAGACACTTCTGCTGTAAGTATTACCATCATTATTTTTTAGGGCAATATTACCATTATTTTTTTTTTGTTGACTCCTCTATTGTTATCGTTGACACCATTGACTTTCTTAACTTTAGCTTAGTTGGCTGAGGGTGTGTATGCATGATCACCCAAGTTCAAATTTAGGTGTCTATTTCTTATTTACAATGGCACCTAATTCCTTCTTGGTTGGTTGTTTTTTCAATAGCATTACAAAATGTAAGGATCAAGCACACCGAGAAGGAGGGTTGAATCGGTGGACTTATAGCAATAAATTTACTACGAATTTAAACTATAAGTCTCGATCACAACAGAAGCAAACCTAAACAATTCTAATAGGCTAAGACCCCTAACAATGCTAGTGTAAAGAGAATAACAACAAGCAAGCACTAGCACGATAGCCACCAAGAGAAATCAAAGAAGAACCTATCACACTACTCAAACGGTAAGTAAATATAGTAAGAGAGTGAGATAAAGAATGCTCAGTGATTTTTTCTCAATGTCTTGAAAGGTTGACTCCTTTCCTTAATCATCGTTGAACCACTCCCGTCGGAGTCTTGGTTCCTCCTGTCGTTCTCGAAACGATGCTCACAAGGGTATGCTTAGGGTATGCTTCACTCTCGGAGTGAAGTCACTGATGGTCTGGCTGTCACACACAATACCCAAGCGTTAGAGTAAGGCTCCAAGGCTCGAATGCTCCCTCTTGGTGTCTTTTTTGAACGGGGAACCCGAAACCGCATACCAACTTGGCGTCGTATTTCATAATCTTTTCGGAAGCTCGATCGACTCTTAGCCGGTGATCGAGCTTTCGAAGAGATTGTGAAAGACATCGTCAAGTTTTTATGTGGTTTCGAGTCCCTCACTTGAAAGAGACATCAAGAGAGAGCGTCTGAGCCTTGAAGGCTTCCTCTAGTGCTTGAATATTCTGTGCAACAGCCGGGCCGTCGATGACTTTACTCTGAGAGTGAAGTGTACCCTTGTGAGCATCATTTTGGGGACGACGGAGGGATCGAGACTCCGACGAGAGTGATCCAACAAGAATTAGGGGAAGGCGCCTATCTTCTGAGACCTCAGAAAAAATCACTGCTGCATTTACTTACCGTTTGAGTAGTGTGATAGGTTGTTATTTGAATTCTCTTGGTGGCTATCGTGCTAGTTCTTGCTTGTTGTTATTTCTTAATCACTAGCATTGTTAGAGGTCTTGACCTACTAGACTTGTTTAGGTTTACTTTCGTTGCGATTGAATCTCATAGTTTTAGTTCGTAGCGAAATTAGCATTCTGACCTAAATGGATGAATGAAGAAGGGGGCGAGCAGATACGACGGCCACACACACTTCTTTTCAGCCAAATAAAGCCGGATCTACTACATGGCTACGATCAGAGAAAGATTGAGAAAGCAAGATCGATCAAACCTACTCTACTGTCGATTCAAAAGGTAAACTGCCCCGAAGACTATTTTATCAATGACTGGATCAAAGAAGGAGGCTCAAACGGCTCTTATTCCACATGTAGCACTGCTTACGAGAGCAAGCAAGGGTGAATACTTGTGTAACAACGATATCTTTTGCACAAATAAAATAAGAAAAACAGAAACTGTACTAAATAAGACAGTTGTGAACATGCAAAGAAGAGCTGATTCTTTCACAAGTGATTGTGGGCATTCATAGAATATGAGACTAGTGCCTTACTTGGGGATCTTCTTGAAATAAAACAAAATAGATATAGTGCTATAAGTCCACTGATTCAACTCTCTTTTCGGTGTCTTTGATCTTTACAAGTGGTATTAGTGCCAAGTGCTCATTTTCGGGCTTCACTGCCTTAAGTAAGGATGCCGAACAGGATGAAAACTCCGTCCATATTTGATGGGGATGATTACTCTTATTGAAAGACTCGAATGCAAGTCTATCTAGAGTCGATTGATGAGAAAGTGTGGCAAGTTACTAACAATGCTACGAATGAAAATGAGAGACTTGATTCTATTTTCATTAAATACAATGCTAAAACTAAGAATGCCATATTTGGAAGCATTTTTAAAAATATCTTTTCTAGAATTAATGCATCATTCACCACGCATGAGATATAGATTCAATTGCAAAACATCCATTAGGGCTCCTCCGAGGCCACAGAAGATCGTTACTATGTTCTTAAGAACAAATATGATTCCATCACCATGCAACCTCATGAAAAAGCTAATGATATTTTTTCTCGCTTGCATGTAGTGGTGGAGATCAACGCTTTGGGCCTCAAGGACAAAATTGATGATGTGGAGATCATGAGAAAGCTCTTGAGGATATTACCGCTAGGCTACAACTTCATCGTCACGTGTCTCTTACAAGCCAACTTGACTACTCTCACCGTTGACGTTATGATAGGCAAGCTCATGGTCTATGCGGGATACATGTTAGGCAGCTCCACCGACTCTCAATTGCCCAAAAATCTTAGCCTTCAAGTTGATCAAGAATCTACCAATGGCAAGAACAACAAGAAGAAAAAGGTGGAGGAAGATGAGGATGAAGAGAGTGATAATGAGAAGCTATTTTGCAAGGGAAGACCCTCATCTTCTAAGAGAAACTTCGGATACTTCAATTATGGCAAGAAGGGTCATTTCGATAAGGAGTGTCCCAAGCCCAAGAACGAGAGAAAGAAGGAAGCATCTAGTGAGAGTGATGATGAAGAACGTAAGCCTAAGAATAAATTTAATAAGAAGTTCTTTGTCAAGAAGGAGAGCAAGAGCAACGGGAAAAAGAAGTCGCCGCACAAAGCTTATATAGTTGATGAGTGGCTAACCGATGATGATTCAGACTCTTCATCTTCAAGTGAAGAAGAGGTCGCTGGTATTGACATGACAAGCTCCACCAATGATCTACCACCACCTTCGCTATGCTTGTTGGCTCGAAGTTGTGAGGGCTTCATTGATGAGGATGATGATCTTGAGTAAGAAGAGAAGAGCTATAATGATGAAGATGATAGACCGAGCTACAATGATCTTGTCCTCTTCCTTGAGAAAGCCAACAAGACCATCATCAAAAAGTCCAAGAAGATTAAGGTGGTGACCAAGGAGCATGAAGTGCCGGTATTTCGAGTTCGAGAGCTTGTGGAGAAGCTCAATGCTCTTAAGCACTCTCATGGTGTTCTACGTGAATCCTATGAGGATCTCAAAGCGAAGCATGTAGAGCTAAGTGAAAAGCATAAGGTATTAGTGCGCTCCAATGAAGCTCTTGATCTTGATTCTCTCCTCAACTCTTCTAAGCATTTAAATAAAGCTTCTATTTCTTGCAATCTAACTCTCTCTGAGGAGAGTACTACTCTTGAGACATCTATTTTGAAGGAATACACGAAGCTCAAGGAGGAGAGAGAGGCCGTGATGGATGCATTCGAGCGGTTTACTAAAGGAAGGCAAATTCAAAAGGAAATCCTAAGCAAGAACCTTATCAACAACCACAAGCACAAGGGTTAGGATCATATCCTTCCTCAATTAACATCATTGGCAATCATGAGATCTCCGAATGGATAGTCTCGCTCATGACGAATGACTACAATTTTGAGAAGTGTTGCCTTGATGGTCACCGCTCTAAGGATTGTCCTAAGGTGAGCGAGCCTAAGATTATACCTAATGCTAATCTTTTTCATGAAGATGTGCACTACAAGTTTTTCAGAGATAAAGATAGAAAAGTGAAGGCCATGTCGCTCGAACCGCCAAATGACAAGAGGACAATCAAGAGGATATGGGTCCCCAAGGTGATCGTGGACTGAGAAAGAGAGCCAAAACTCTCTTGATTTCCCAAAAAGAAGTGAAGGGGTCTAAGTGATGGACCGTGAAGCGAATTGAAGATTCTTGAAGTCCACCACATGTCGATCGAGCTACAACGCGAATCTACTCTTCAAGGAGATTATTCTTGTACATAGTAGAGTAGGTTCCTTTTCTTGCAATGCATGGTAGATGAACTCCTCCATAGACTAGATGCTTGCACTATCATGCATCATGTGTAAAAAGATAAAAGAAAAAAACAAAAAAAATTAGATCGGTGCCTAACTACTTTGAGGTATTCATATGCATGGAGGAAGAGCTTGAGAAGGTGATTTTAATTTGCTTGCATCTATACGACATGCTTTAAATACTCTTGCATTAGACTAGCTTTTTTGCTTGCATTGCATATAGAAACCACGGAGGAGGCGTGTTACTCTATGGAGAAAGTGACTAAATTATTCATATGGATTAACACACTTCACAAATGGTAACCAAAGCAATTGTTGAGCTTCATGCCCAATAAATCCTGTGCTTAATGGTCTCTAACATCTATTTACGTAGATCGTGAACTAAGGGTTCATATATTTTCTTTTTGGAGCCTCCTTCTCGCTTTGGTGTTTATCGCTCGATCTTATTTGCGATTTACGAAAATGCTAAACTCTTCGTGAGTTATTTATTTGCAAAGGAGTGTTTGAGAGTTCCCTTTCTAAACAAGTGTGGTGTTTATTTGGTTCTTTGGTGAAGACACTTGAAATCTAGAAAGAATTCCTTGATTCTGCTAATTTTTGGAGTCACCGGACATTCCAGCACCTTCATCGGACATTTCAGTGACTATATCTTTTGATCAGTCACTTTGCGGAATTGAACAGACACTGGATATTCTGGCGATATCACCAGACAATCTAGTGACTAGAAGAGAAAACGAGTGCCTCTCTGAAATTGGAATTCTCTGGACACCGAATAGTTCGGCTCTGCGTAGTCACCGAACAATTGCTTTGGACCGGACAGTCCGGTGATCGTTTTGATCGGTGCGATCTCGGCCATCCGTTTTGATTTCATTAAATGTCAGCCGTTGATCAGATTTTATCTAAACCGCACGTGCTCTATTCGACCTCATTCCAATAATCGTGCAAGTTCTCAGCCGTAGCCGACCACCATCATCGTCGTCGTCGCCCGTCGCCGACCACCACCAGAGCTAGCGTCGCCGTGCCATCCTCGCCGCAGCACTCCTCCGCCCTGCGTCACCTCACAATCCCTAGCTGTGCCCTAGTGCCGCCATCGCGCCGTGCCTCCTGTCGCCTCGCGGGCTGCCTCGCTCAGCTTCTCCCTGGTCCAGTGCGCGTCGCCCGTGCTTGCTCCACCTCGCTATGCGTCTTCCAAGCAGTCACCACGTGCCTCTCCAAAACCCTCATGAGGTTTTAGCCTTACGGTGATCGGTTGCTTTTTCAGCAATTTCTTCGACGGTTTCCGGCACTTCTCCTAGGGGTATCATGTTCTATCACCTTTATTTCATCGTAAATGCCCCATATGCATTGTTTGTTAATTAATTGCAAAAAATTAGTATAAATTGCTTAAAAGTCTCACCTTTTATTGCCAATTGACGTGATTAATTGACAAATTATCGTACGTAGTGCCATATTGAGGTCATCTCTTGCATATTTTGATATGGCATTGAGTCTCCTATCGCTAGTGTCTCAATTTGGATGCATTGCTAATATATGATTTGTGAAATTAGTCTGTCGATATCACCGTTGTGCTTATTTGCTTTATTTGATCGATGATATGTCCTTGATTCCACCGCTAGGACTTCATTTAGAGTCGCTCACCTTTTGCGTTTATAACCTATTTTTTATTTCTATGTGGTGCAGTGACAGTTGGTCAATGGATCAGGACAGAACAGATTCAGCAGCTGTCCAGAAGTCTCAGTAAGTCCAGTGGTTTTCTTGGACGGGTTAAGAGCCAAGCTCTTAATCCTATCTTGCAGAGTCAGCTGGTCAGTAGTGCTTTCAACGTCAGTTAATCTTTCAGACAGTCGATAGTATGGGCAGGCAGAGATCGAGTTCAGAGGAGAAGGGAAAGGGCAAGGCAGCTGAGCTTAGAAAGAAGAAGAAAAAGAAGAAGTAGAGGACAGGTGACCCTGAGTGGGACAGAGCCCTAGCTATTGCAAATGTGGATGTGCCTCCACACAGGAGGTCAGGTGTTTTGAGGATTGGAGGGTCTGAGTCCCAGGGGGAGTTGAGGAGGTCGATTCGACAGAGAGTGGCGACCACTCTTCTAGTAGCAGAGGTGCAGCTGCGGAGAGCTTCTGCCAGTAGGCAGTCAAGAACCGTGGAGGGAGAGGCAGCCCAACGGAGTTCACAGCAGAGGACATAGAGTTGTCCACATCAAAGGTCTGGAGTTTGTGAGGTGTGGATTTCTAGAGCTGAGAGAGCTCGCCAGGTCCTAGGCAGGAAAGCAGAGGTCGAGATTGATGTGTTGAAACTGAATGGCTCAGCTATCAAGGCCAAGAGGAGAGTGGATTTCACTGCTTGGGTCCCCGCTGGCAGACATGCGGATGTTGGTTAGTTCTGGACAGTACTCCAGCGGAGGATCTATGAGGCTTACAGGAGGCTGCTTGCCACTAAAGGCAAGAGCTTGGTGTTTGTAGCACATTGCCACTGTTCTTTTGAGACACTGAGCAGAGGAGCTGGGACAGATATAGTGGAGCATATTGCATACCTTTTAGGCTTGCAGAGTTGGTTACCCAGCCCCTGAGGTATAGTGAGAAGGTCATACTGGAGTTCTATGCCTCACTGTGGATCTACCCCGATAGGTTTTATCTCTGGTTTATGGATCGAGGGGAGCCACACTGATTTGAGAGATCCGATGTCATAGCAGCTCTAAAGTTCACGCTCTGGCTCATCTGGATTTCTTGCCATCATATCACCCATTTGGAGGGATGGAGCCGAGCGATGAGAGACTGAATATTGCGTAACCACCACCACATATGGAGCATTACTCTAGGCACCCTCTAAGGTTGAGACACAAGGCACGAGTCCTGAGAGGGTTGTTAGGCAGGATGAAATCCTCGAGAGCTGGCCACAGAGAGAGTATTATTATTCTACATCAGTGGTTGCTCAGCTACTTGCTAAGGCATGAGGTTTTTAATCTGACAGACTTCCTGCTAGCACAGATGGAGGATGTTGTATATGAGGGGATTGTCGCTTGACAGTTACCTTTTGCACTTTACATATGTCTATTGTTGAGGAGAGCCAGAGTTATGACTGAGTAGGAGTATTCAGTTTTGCTAGAGATCACCACCTCCTTCAGTCCAGCTGAGCCATCCGACTCTAATGTTCTTTGAGTGTCTGCTTCACAGAGCACTCTTAGAGGAGAGGAGACCACAGCCTCGGAGGACGCTGAGACTGAGGCTCCGGATGGAGCACAGCCAGATGCTGAGAGCACTGAGGCTCTATGTCAGACCAAGACTCTGACCTTTCGTGCTACACTTGACTCTGCTCTTGCTATCAGGTTGGACGCTATTCAGGTAGAGCAGGAGGAGCAGAGAAGATTTTGAGAGGAGCAGACTGAGCTCATTCATCGAGAGAGAGCCGAGTTTGAGGAGAGGATCCGACTCGAGCACCTCCATATTAAAGAGTGGCTTCGAATGGAGAGAGATCTTGCTGAGCAGAGGAGCCGGTAGGACAGAGAGTTTTATGAGAGGTCGCAGTGCTCTCAGTTGGATAAGACAGCGACCATATCTTATAGGGAAATTTGGTTCTCTAGCACTAAAAGTATTGTCTTTCAGAAAATACCATTAAAAGTTTAGATCTTCAAAAAATAGCACTGAAAACTTCAAGTTACTTCAGAAATTAGCACTCTTTTATCTTTTAGACATAACAATGTTAGATAGGACAAAAAAAATGCCTTTTACTCTAGTTCACATAGTCGCTGTTGTTTGCTCAAAATGAAAGAGACAACAGCTGCTACTTAACAATATAAAAATAGAAACTAAAATAGCTGCACCATGCACAAATAATCAGATGAAAAAAAAAAGACAAACTCACATGCCAGAATTTGTCTAAATTAAATGGACCAACATTGAGTCATAGATGATGAAACGACTGTGGTGAAGCGGTTGATGGTGGCTCCTGAAGGTGCAGCAGCATGCCTTGCAGAGGAGGAGGGGCGGCACCACGTGAGGAAGGGACAGCAGCACCCGAGGTGAGGGGGCACGACACCTGTGGAGATGGGCGGCGACACCTGGAGCAGGAGGGCGTGAGCTACGGCGTACCTACAGCAGGAGGGGCAGTGCATGTACAGGAGGGGCGGCCATTGGGGGACCAGCAGGAAGAAGGCGCAGCACACATGAGGAAGAAAAAGCAGGAGGTGCACGTACAGGAGGGGCGATACATTTCTATTCTATTCAATCATCAAGGGCACTGATGTCATTTCTCATACGCATTCTAAGCAAAGATGAGATTAAAATGGTTTAAATCTAACGGAGTGCTAATTTTCGAAGTAACTTGTAACTTTCAGTGCTATTTTACAGAGGTCTAAACTTTTAATGATATTTTCTAAAAGACAGAAACTTTCGGTGCTAGAGAACTAATTTTCCCTATCTTATATGTTTGCCAGGTTTGTAGCTATTGCATCTTACAGCTTCAGTCGACAACTCATCAGCTTCAGTCGACAACTCGTCAGTTCCAGCCTTCACAGCAGATGTTCAGAGTCAGCAACAGCAGCCCACCTTCACACTCTGCTCTCAGCTCCGCTTTCACCGTTCGTACCATTTGGGGTAGCCGGCATTTTTATGACTACTGGTGGAGTTAGTGTACCTGTTACCTCATCTCAGTTCTCTCCAGTTTTCTCGTACTCTATGTCGACACTGTTTGCATCAGCTGAGCCTAGAGTTTCAGTTCCGACATTTGAGTCAGAGATAGCTATTGGTAGTTCTCTGTTGGCACCCAGAGTTCTTACTTTTAAGTCTACCGCAATTGAGTCAGTGACAGTTGAGCCACCACCTGAGTCTTCACAGCCAGAGCCTTCTACCACCACACCCGAGCTGCCCAGAGCGTCAGATGCAGCTATCCTGGTCAAGGTCGAATACTCAATAGAGGGGGCAGCTCAGGCCCTTGCCAGCTCAGATCAGCCAGTTTCAGTTGATGGCAAAGAGCTCTCTCCGATGTTTTCCTCTATTTTGAGTGTATTTGATGATTCTGAGCAGCCTGGAGTAGATGTGTCAGCACCAACAGCCGAGCCAGCTTCAGAGGAGCACCCAGCTTTTTAGCCGCACAGATTAGTTATTCTTATAGTAGCTTGGGTGAGAGACTTGTGGTGTATCGTTTTTTGAGTGGCTAGCTGTCTAAAAGGAGGCCATGGATGGGTAGTTAGGCTTTTGGATCTTATTTGGTAGATTTCTTGGTTCTTCATGACATTTTGATGAGCTTATGTTTCATTTTACTCTTTTAGCTCATTGAAATGCACTCAGAATTTTTGACTAACTCCGTGGTTTCATTGTGTTTTCGCTCTTAGTGCTTCATCTGTTTTGCAGGTTTCTTTGTGCTTGTGCGCTCCTGTCTCATTCTCTATCGTGCACTATTTTTTTGTCAAACCAACATTTTCTCTCTCTATATGCTTCCTCGGTGCCATCTTTTTGAATGATTAGATGACAAAGAAAGAGAGGGAGCTACCAAATAGGGGGGGGGGAACCAGAGGAGAGCGATGCTTCCTACCCTTGATAAAGGAGGGGAACTTTTACAAAAAAAATTTGAGTCATCAAAGTAAGGAGGTAAGTGTTCTTTTGAGATATATTTTATTCTTTATCTTCCTTCATCTCATTTGAGCTGTTTGTCAGTACTATAGTTGTTATCAATCACCAAAAAGTGGGAGATTGTTAGCTTCATATTGTTTGAAGTCTCCTTAAAGGTATGAATTGATTTTGGAGATTGAATGTACAACCATAGGTTAAGATTGTGTTGCAGGTACCACCCTACTGATTCTATATTGATATGGTGGGCTTACTTGGTGGATGATAAGGATGAACCCTAGAAGAGGAGTTGTCGGGCGTTGTAGAATCAAGGCTAAAGACTACTGTTGCTGACTAATCTCCTCTTGACTGCTCAACATCATCAAAAGCGCTCAGACCTAAAGAAGACATCGAGGATGGCTACTTGCCCTCAACTGAAACTAGTTGATTGGCACTGGCAAGGGCCTGAGCTGCCTCCTCTGGTGAATATACGGCCTCAACCAAGATATCTGTATCTGAAGCTCTAGGCTGCTCGGCTGTGGTGGCTGTATGCTCTATTTTTGAAGCCTCTTGCGGTGGCTCTGTCAAAGCTGACTCAAAAGTATTAGCCTCGAAAGAAAGAACTCTCGGAGCAAGCAGAGAACTACCAACTGCTGTCTCTAACTCCAATGCCGGCACTGACACTCTCGGCTCAGCTGAAGCAAATAGCACCGACATGGAGTACAAGAAAACTGAAGAGATCTGAGAAGTGGTAACAGGAACACTGACCTCTCCAGTAGTCATGATTGTGCTGGCCGCCCCACAAGGTACAAACGGTGAAAGGGAGGCTGGGAGCAGTATACAGAATGTGGACTGCTGCTGCTGCTGACTCTAGCTTAGCAATTCAAAAGTAAAGGCTAGCACTGAAGAATACTGAGGCTGAGTTGCAGTAGGCTGGAGCTGTGAAGGCAGGGGACTCGGTAGCGTTGTCGTCAGAAACGCTAGAAGAGATGGCATACCGATCCCCTGGAGATATGATGCGATAGCTTCGAAGATATGATGCGATAGCTTCGAATCCGACAAACATGTAAGAAATAGCCGATACCATCTCTAACTGAGTGTGCTGCGACCTCTTGTGAAACTCTCTGTTGTGTCGTCTCCTCTCCTCTGTTATCTCCCTCTCCATCCGTAGTCGCTCCTCAATATAGAGGCGCTCGAGTCAGATCCTCTCTTCAAACTCGGCTCTCTCTCGGCGAATGCGCTCATCCTGCTCCTCTCGGTATCTCCTCTGATCAGCCTGCTCTTCCTAAATAGCGTACAACCTGGCAGCAAGTGCAGGATCTAGTGTAGCCCGAGAGGTTGGATACTCGGCCTGACCTGTAGCCTCAGTGCTCCCAGCTCCCATCTATGCTCACTCTGGAGCCTCAGTTTCAACATCCTTCGGGGCTGTGGTCTCTTCTCCAGGGGTGCTCTGAGAAGATGAAATCCAAAGAACCCTAGAGTCAAAAGGCTCTGCTGGACTAAAGGAGGTGGTAATATCTGGTAATGCTGTGTACTCCTCCTCAGTCATCACATCTACTCTCCTCAGCATCAGGCATATGTAGAGGGCAAATGGTAACTGACGTGCTCCAATCCTCTCATATACAATTACCTACATCTGAGCCAGGAAAAGATCCGTCAAATCAAAGTACCCGTGCCTCAGTAGAAAACATATCAGCCACTGATGCAGTATAATCACTCGCTCTCTATAGCCAGCTCGACGCGCTATCGACCTCCCAAGCAACTCTCTCAAAACACGAGCCTCGTGTATCAAGTGCAGAGGGTGCCTCGAGTAGTGCTCCCCATGAGGTGGCGGGAAAGCAATACTCATCCCCCTAAAAGGTCTTAACGGCGTTGAGAAATCCAGATGGACCAAAGTGTGGATTAGTGTCTCTAAAGATACAAACTCTAGAGCAGTCAAGGCATCGAACCTCTAAAATCTGTGTGGCTCCCCTCTATACATGAACTGAAGATATGAGCGACCCAGGGAGATCCACAGTGAGGCCTAAAACTCAAGCACCACGTCCTCACTATACCTCAGAGGCTGGGTGACCAACTCTGAAAGACTAGACATATATGAGATATGCTCCTCCATGTCAACCTCAGCTTCTTTGATCAGTGCCTCCAAAGAACAGTGACGGTGTGCAGCAAACACTGAGCTCTTGCCCTTAGTGACAAGCTGTCTCCTGTAGGCCTTATAAATACTCCGCTGGAGAACTATTCAGAACTGACCAGCATCCACATGTCTCCTAGTGAGGACCCAAGCAATGAAGTCCACTCTTCACTTGGCCTTGATAGTCGGGCCCTTCAGCTTCAATAAATCAACCTCGACCTCTGCAATTCGGCTCATGGCTCGACGAGCTCTCTCAGCTCTAGACGTACACACCTCGCAGACATCAGACCTTAGATGAGGGCACCTCTGTGTCCTCTGCTATGAACTCCACTTAGCTGCCTCTTCCTTCGCGGTTCTCGACTGCCTACTAGCAGAAGCTCTCCGCGACTGCACCTCTGCAACTAGAGGAGTGGTCGCCACTCTCTGACGCGTCGACCTACTCAACTCCCCCTGAGACTCATACCCTCCAATCCTCAGCGCACTTGACTTCCTGTGTGGAGGCACATCCACGTCTGCAGCAGCTAAGGCTCTGTCTCACTCAGGGTCATTGTCCTCTGTTTCTTTTTCTTCTCCTGCTCAACTGCCTTGCCCTTTTTTTCTCTGGACTCGGTATCTGCTTGCCCATACTGTCAACTGTATAAAAGATCAACTACTAGAACAACTGACCAGCTAACACAACAAGATAGGATTAAGAGCTTAGCTCTTAACCCATCCAAAAGAGATCTAGACTGCCACAAAAACCTCTGAACTGCCACTGACTCTATCCTGTCCTGACTCACTGTCCAACTATCACTGCACCACATAAAAATAAAATATAGGTTGTAAGCACGAATGGTGAGCGACTCTAAATGAAGTTCTAGCAGTGGAATCAAAGACATATCACCGATCAATTAAAAGCAAATAAGTGCATCAGTGATATTGACAGACTAATGCCACAATTCATATAATAGTAATGTATCCAAATTGTGACACAAGCGACAGGAGACTCAATGCCATATCAAAATATGCAAGAGATGACCTCAATATGGCACTAAGTACTGGAATTTATCAACTAATCACGTCAATTGGCAATAAAAGATGAGACCTTTAAGCAATCTATACTAATTTTCGTAATTAACTAACAAACAAGACATGCGAGGCATTTTTGATGAATTGAAATTGATAGAACACGATACCCCGCAGGTGAAGTGTCAGAAACCGTGGAAGAAATTGCCCTAAGATCAACGGATCAACCCAAAGTGAAAACCCCACGAGGGTTTTGGTGAGCACGGGTGTCGGCTAAGGAAGAAGCACACGACGAGGCAAAGCAAGCACAGTGACGCGCACTGGACTGGTGAGGAGCTACGCGAAGCAGGCGGCGCGATGCGGCGGCTAGGGCAAAGGCGCGCACGAGAGGCAGAGCAAGGCGTGCGGCAGCGAGGGCGAGCTGGACGCAGTTGCACGACGGTGGTCGGAGACGTTGGTCAGAGGAGCAAGGGCGGCGGCGCAAGCACGGCGGGGCGACGATTGGTCAGCGACGATGATGAGGGGCACAGGGTTTGGAAAGAAACACGAAGAATCCCACGTACGGTTGGTTAAAAAAACAGATCGACGACCAAGATTAAATGAAATCAAAGGAACGATCGAGATCTTGCCAAAAACACCAGACACCGAAATGTCCGGTGACTACCAAAGTCCTGACTGTCCGATGTCTAGAGAATTATGATTCCAGAGAAGCAACCGCTTCATCTTTCAATCACCGGACTGTTTGGTGAACCTGACGGAATGTCCGGTGACTGTTAAAATCTGCAGGTCACTCGGTTCAAAAGATACAATCACTGGACCGTTCAGTAAAGGCGCCGAAATGTTCGATGACCTTAAGGAATTGCAGAACCAAAAAATTCTTTCTAGACATTAAGTGTCCTCACCAAAGAAGTAAATAAACACCATACTTGTCTAGAAAAGAAACTAACGAAAAGTTTAGCATTTTCGCATGTTGCAAATAAGATCGAGCGATAAAAAACAAAGCGAGAAGGAGGCTCGAAAAAGAGAATGTATGAACACTTAGTTTACGATCCACGTAAATGAATGTTGGAGACCGTTAAGCACAGAGTTTAATGGGCATGAAGCTCACAATTGCTTTAGTTACTCTTTGTAGAGTGTGTGAATCCATATGGACAATGTAGTCACTTTTTCCATAGAGTAACACGCCTTCTCTCTGGTTCCTATATGCAATGCATGCAAACAAGTTAGTCTAATGTAAGATAATTTAAAGCATGCCATGTAAATGTAAGCAAATTAAAGACATTGCATAAAAAAATCTATCTGGTGTCAAGTTTGACCCATCTCAATCTTATTTACCATATGCCCACCGCTTTGCTTTGAGATAGCCAAACCACCTTCTACAGCTCTTCTTCTATTCATATAGATATCTCAAGGTGGTTAGGCACCGATCTAATTTTTTGTTCTTTTCTTTTATCTTTTTATATATAATGCATGATAGTGCAAACATCTAGTACACAGAGGAGTCCTAACTAACATGCAATGCAAGAAAAGAAATATACTCTATTATGTACAAGAATAACCTCTTTGAAGAGTAGATTGACATTGAACCTCGATCGACATACGGTGGACTTCAAAAATCTTTAATTTTCTTCACGATTCACCACCTAGGCACTCTCACTTTTTGGGAACCCAAGAGAGTTTAGACTTTCTCTCTCGGTCTACAATCACCTTGGGACCCATATCTTCTTGATTGTCCGCTTGTCATTTGGTGGTTCAAGAGCGGCTTGGCGTTCACTTTTCCATCTTCGCCTCTAAAGAGCTTGTAGTGCACATCCTCATGCAAAAGGTTAGCATTAGGCATAATTTTAGGCTCGCTCACCTTGGGACAATCCTTGTAGCGATGACCATCAAGGTAACACTTCTCACAATAGTAGTCATCCGTCATGAGCAAGACTATCCAATCGAGATCTCATCTTGGTTGTCAATAATGTTGATAGAGAAAGGATATGATCCTAAGCCCCTGTGATTGTGGTTGTTGATGAGGTTCTTGCTTAGGATTTTCTTTTGAATTTGCCTTTCTCTAATAAGCCTCTCGAATGCATCCATCACGGCCTCTCTCTCCTCCTTGAGCTTCGTGTATTCTTTCAAAATAGATAGCTTAAGAGTAGTACTGTCGTCAGAGAGAGTTAGATTGCAAGAAGTAGAAGCTTCATTTAAATGCTTAAGAGAGTTAAAAAAACGAGTCAAGATCAAGGGCTTCATGGGATCGCACCAATGCCTCATGCTTCTCACTTAGCTCTATATGCTTCTCTTTGAGAGCCTCATAAGACTCACGTAGAACACCATGAGAATGCTTGAATGCATTGAGCTCAACCTCAAGCTCTTGAACTCAGAATATCACCACTTCATGCTCCTTGGTCATCACCTCGATCTTCTTGGTCTTCTTGATGACGATCTTGTTGGCCTTCTCAAGAAAGAGGACAGAGTCATTGTAGCTCAGTCCATCATCTTCATCATCATATCTCTTCTCTTCTTAATCAAGATCATCAACCTTATCAATGAAGCATTCACAACGTCGGGCCATCAAACAAAGTGGAGGTGGCAGAAGCTCATTGGTAGAGCTTGTCATGGCAATACCCGTGAGCTCTTCTTCACTAGAAGATAAAGAGTCTGAATCATCATCGGTGAGCCACTCTCCAACAATATAAGCTTTGTGCAGGGACTTTTTCTTCTCTTTGCTTTTGCTCTCTTCTTGACAAAAAACTTCTTCTTGAATTTTCTCTTTGGCTTGCGTTCTTCATCATCACTCTCAGTAGAGGCTTTTTTCTTGCTCTCCTTAGGCTTGGGACACTATTTAGCAAAATAGCATTTCTTGCCACAATTGAAGCATCCGGAGTTCCTCTTGAAATATGAGGGTCTTTCCTTATGAAATAGCTTCTTCATCAAGAGTGTAAGGTCCTCATTATCATTCTCCTCATCCTCATGTTCCTTCACTTTCTTTTTCTTCTTATTCTTACCATTGGGAGATTCTTGATCAACTTGAAGGGCAAAATTTTTGGGCAATTGAGAGTCAGTGGAGCTGCTCAATATGTATCCCTCATAGGCTGTGAGCTTGCCGAGCATACCGTTAACGATGAGAGTAGCCAAGTTGGCTTGAAAAAAACACGTGATGATAGAGTTGTAGCTTGGTGGCAACATCCTCAAGAGCTTGCTCGTGATCTCAGCATCATCAATTTTGTCTTTTAGGCACAAGGCATTGATCTCCTCCACCACTACATGCAAGCGAGAATACACATCATTAGCTTTTTCATGAGGTAGCATGGTGATAGAATCATATTTGTTCTTAAGAATATAGTAACGCTCTTCTTTAGTCTCGGAGTAGCCCTAATGGATGTTTTACAATTGAACTCATATTTTATGCACGGTAGAAGATGCATTAATTCTAGAGAAGATATTTTTAGACATGCATTCAAACATAGCATTCTTGACCTTTGCATTGAATTTAATGAAAATAGGATCAAATCTCATTCTCATTCGTAGCATTCTTAGTATCATGCCACGCTTTTTTGTCGATTGATTCTAGGTAGGCTTGCATGCGAGCTCCCAATAAGAGTAATCGTCCCTATCAAATACAGGCGGAGTCTCCATCCCGTTTAGCATTCTTACTCAAGACGATGAAGCCCGAAAATGAGCACTTGACTCTGATATCACTTGTAAGAAGGAGGGTTGAATCGATAGACTTATAGTACTAAATTCGCTACGAACTTAAACTATAAGACTCGATCACAACGGAAGCAAACCTAAAAAATTCTAATTGGCCCAGACCCCTAACAATGCTAGTGTAAAGAGAATAACAACATGCAAGCACAAGCACGATAGCCACCAAGAAGAATCAAAGAACAACCTATCACACTACTCAAACAGTAAGTAAATACAGTAAGTAAAGAGAGTAAGATAGAGAATGCTCAGTGATTTTTTCTTGAGGTCTCAAAAGGTATGCGCCTTTCTCTAATCCTCATTGAACCACTCCCATCAGAGTCTTGATTTTCTCAGAACGATGCTCACAAAGGTATGCTTTACTCTAGGAGTGAAGTCACCGATGGTCCGGCTATCTCACATAATACCCAAGCGATAGAGCAAGGCTCCAAGGTTCGAACGCTTCCTCTTGGTGTGCCTTTCGAGCGGGGGACCTGAAACCGCGTACAAACTTGGCGTCGTGTTTCACAATCTCCTCGAAAGCTCGATCACCGACTCCTAGCCAGTCTAGGCTGCCCACACCAAGAGTAATAGGCAAAGATCACTCCTCTCAAGCCCTACAAGCTCTAAAAGTGTATAAATGCTCCCTATCACTTTTCTACTAGCACCAAAGATCTCTAATTTTGCAGTGTGCTCTCTTGGTGGTGTCCTTTGGCTTCTCACAAGTTGGCTCCAGCAATTATGATCAAGGGCACAATGAAAAATTTCTTCCTTCACGGTTTAAATAGGCTCCAAACTCAGAAACAACCGTTAAGACGTGATGTCAGAAAGCTGACTACTTTAAGCAACCACCCGACTGTTCGTTGACTGGACCACCAAACTATCCGGTGGCCCTTCTTCCTCCTCGACCAGGGAAACACCCTCTCTGAAATCCATTCTATAGGTCACCGGACTGTCCGGTGACTTTCACTTTTGGATTTCAAGAGACATCTTCTCTGGACTTCAGCTTCGACCTCACCGGACTGTCCAGTGACTACCACACCGGATTGTCCGATGACTCCTCTGTAGCAACTCCAGATAGCATCTCTCTCTGGACTCTGAAGCCCTGGCTCACCGGACTGTCCGGTGAGCTCACCGTACTGTTCGGTGACTCTGTTTTATTGATTCTGATCTTCGGTCTTCGTCTTCGCTTCCTCTGTCATTTTTAGTACTTTCTGAGAATCTAATAAGCATTCACACCCTCTAATACTTGTATGACGGGAGACAAAAGACCTTACCCTACTTAATAGTACCAACGTTCCTATAGACTCTCTAACTAGTCCTTAGCCTTAGTCCTTCTACGCCTGAAAACTACTCTTTTAGGGTTCGTCCTTGTCATCCACTGAGAAAGTCCACCATGTTGATTTAGAATTAGCGAGATGGTACCTACAACACAATCATTACCTATGGTTGTTCTTTAATTACCAAAATCAATTCATACCTTTTAGAGGACTTCAAAGATCATCAAGCTAACACAAAAGTATATTTAATTTTATGATTTTTGTTATACTGTTTGGAGTTAATACGAACCGTTCATTTGATTAGATATAACGATTAAAAATAGGGAGGTAACTATTAAAATGTGCTTAAGTTGTGAAGCGGTACAAAAATAATGAGCCAGTTATTTATTTTTAAATATTAATGGCTGCAATTAATTGAGAGGGAAGAGATACGTCTGGATCCTCCCAAGCACCATAACAAAACCTCTAATTTGAAAATGCATATTTGACCACTACCATTATCGGGATCACGTACCCTGGATACCCAACAGATCGCGCTCGGGCGCACAAAACCTCAAGACGGGGGTCGGGCGATCACGGGTTCTGACCCCCCAACGACGATCTACGCAGTCGCGCCTTAGCCACACGGGCACACGAAGACCCCAGCCTCCGAAGGCTGACCCCCGAGAACGACTCCTGGGGGTAGGTACCACATCATGGTACATTTACTCTGACAGGCAACTGCCACCCGTCCTGACGGGACGGGACAAGATCCATCACGGCGATACTCCAACAGAAAGCTGCGACGGCCGTGAGACAAGACATGACAGCACTGTAGCCGGCACAGTGGCACCGGACGAGTATCACAGTACCCACCGCAGCACGCGACGCGACGGGTCACGACCATGCCTGAACGGAGCGAAATGATGGCGACAACGACGGAAGGGCCCACCTGTCGACGAGGTGACAGGATCGTATAGAACCCACCGTTTGTAACTCTAAGGCTCTCTCCTATATAAAGGAAGGCCAAGGGAGCACGAAGAAAACACTACGTCCCCACGAAACAGCAGTCACAAACATACGAAAGACAAAACCGCAAGCTCCATTAGAACCCAGGGTCCTTGCATCCTTTCGAGCAAGCACCCTCACTCTCTCACGTTCCGGATCCTCTCGCGAAGAGAGAATCCCCGCCTTTGTAATATTATCAACGAGATAATCCACCCCTTAGAAGTAAGGTATTACACTGCTCGTGCTGGCCCGAATCAGGTAAAAATCTCTTTGAGTCTTTCGTAGACTAGACCACAACGAACTCGAAGACGCACCTCCCCTTTGATCTAGACCACAACGAACTCGAAGATGCACCTCCCCTTTGATCGTATATTTACTGTACCGATGGTCAGAACACCGACAACCATAATGTGCAAACTGAGAGGTTCTTTAGGATATTATTGTTTATGGTGGTGCTCGCTTCACTTAGTTGCTGTGGATGTTGATAGTGGTGCTCGCTTCACTTCTACACAAATATTAACCAATCTCTAAATAAAATTTAGAATGAAACTGCTGCTTCTTAGCAGGGGTTGGTACAGTTTTTAGCTTGTAATCTTATACACTCCCAAGGACCTGTTGGTTAGCTCATGCTTCTAAAAATGAATATTTCGATGGAACTGTCAGAGCCATTAGCCATGCAAGAACTAACATTGTCTTTAACAAACCATCAAAGTATTCTGCTGCACCGAGCCATTTTAGTGTTATGATATGATGATTTTTCATCTTAATTTTGTGGATAGATTGAATGAAATTAATGTTTAGTTAGGATGAGTGCTTTTAATTTCAAAGGGTGAACTCTTGTTCAGCATTTACTTGGTGGTAGTTTAAGCTACAAATTTAAAGAACAGAGAACAGTGCAAATAAGAAACTCTTGATGGGTAAATACGTAGAGTATTCCAATTAAACGAATTCAAAACTCATACATGCAAACTTAACTCTGACTGTGCATAAATATATGGGTACACTGCCTCCATAAGCACTGAAATATTTTATAGCAATCGGAAACTACTGAATAGAAGGACCTATGATGTTCTGCAATGAATATATTCATGTTAGCAACACAACAGAATCTATCTTGTTGAAATATCTGCTTATCTCTTTCTCACTTTGCTTGTGAAATATATGTACTTCTGGTACAGCCATCGTTCATTAACAAATGCAAAGTGGAAATCAAATCTGGTTGGAGATTTATTGATTGAATTACATGTGTTCCATTCTGCACTTCAATAAAAAACCAATGGTATCCCAGCATGATTGTAAGCAATACATGGGAGGATTTCTTTTTTTATGGTTATTATGATACTATCAACTTGTAAGCTCCAAGCGGTCCATATATGCTGGCCAAAAAAAAACGGCTGATATATATTTCTGTGGAATGACTCTTCTCAGTACGTTGTTGTAATTTTTAAATACATTCGCTTTTTGAAATGATTTTGTGATCACTATGTTACGTTTTAGTTAGCTCTTTCTTAATCAGAATGTACTATCTGTAATGATTTTGATTTATCAACTTTCTGAAATTGAATCTTGTTTATATACTAAAGCCCATGTGATAATTATCTAATTTAGTGATGATCATATATTTGCAGGATTTTTCTGCTCCAACCTGTTGTTGTTGTGGTATGTGTGTGGAGGGCGGGGGGGTTGCTTTCTGACATGGTATCTGATTATTGAGTTAGGCTGTTAGCATCAAATGTGGTTTTAAGAGCCAAGGGTCGGACTGAACATAAACTTAGAGCTCTGACAGGTGACCCTAGAGGCCCAAAGTACCTAAATCAGGAGAAGAGTAGAATTAAGAATCTGACACGATTGCAAACGTTGATCCATATAAATTAACAAATGGACTTTGATAACATTTGAAGCTGTGACCATTGCCGCCCATTCTTGTGTCATGCAAAGCAATACAGCTGCCAATGAAGCTTACAAGCATCTATGGTGCTCAATTGCTTATCATGAGGATACACTACAAGTACATACTAGGTGATGCAGTTGAGTGACGTCTGCTGTGCATATACAAAATTCATTCCAGATTGCGCAACATCTGAGGTTCCTAGTTGCTTTATGTTGGAGTCCCATGCTCACTGTTCTCATGCAATCGGTTCTCTGATTTGGAGTCCATAATGATGCAATGAAACCTGTGTTGGAGATGCAACCAATAGCCAATAAAACACTAGAAAACATGACAGTGCTTTGATAGCTTCACTAAAATTGAAATTCTGATGCAGATAAAAGGTGGTGATGAGCGATGACAAACGAAAGGTACAGAACCCTGTTTATTGTTTCCATGGAAAAGGACCAAACATGCAGACGATCTCACAAAAGATCTCATATATTTTCACTAGACTCCTTATAGTGGCGTTAAGGCACTTCTAGGTTATCTCATTCTGTGGTAAGATGCAATGATTCTTTTGCCAATAGTACAATTTCAGCGGAAATGTAGTTGTCATGCATGTCATGTAGTTTTTGGCCTTTTTTCCTTGTATCATGGGCTCTCCTTTCGCGGCGGCAAATAATTGCTTGATTCTGTCATATTGCTTTCAGATTGGAATCCAGGTGTTCCAATTTGTTCAGTCTTTTTGCTCATGTGGTGACAAGGAATGCGTCAGTATGCATGGTGTTCTTGCATTTGAAACTCTCACAATTTCTGTAGAGGCTATATAGTACTTCATTTGTGAAATGACACGTCTGCAAGTATAATATACCCATGAGTGGATAATGAAACCATCATCTTTCAAGATCAGTAGCAGACAGCAAGTGTACATTACTCTATTTTCTGATGCATCACACATCTAGCTTAATGTAAGCAGTTGACCAATGATTACAGATCTTGTTGGTAAAACGATCTGATCTGCGTGTGGAATCCGGATAATTGAAACGTTGACAATCACTGAATATCTATAGTTTATTATGCCCATATCACATTATTAGGCGGGAGTGCCACTCGGACAACGTCAAGGATTAGAGTTTAGCAGCTGTGTTCCAACCCCGCCGGCAGTACTGGCGTACATGTGCCATGGGGTCTTTTGCTAGAATTAGGGGTTTACCACTATAAAGCCTAATCTAATGTAAAGGAATCTAGTTGTGAAAATAACCTAAAATGGGTGGAACCAGGAAGTTATTGTTTTCTTGGAGACAGCTAGACGATGCAGGAGGTTGAGAGTACAACAAGCCTAGAATCACCCACCCATAGATAGGGCGACACTCTTACGGCATGTAGCATAATCCTTGGATCGGAATGGATAAGAACGCACACATGGCACCCTTGATTCATTGCATCCATCCTGGGCGGACGACTAGGTACATTGTCGGCAAATTTTATCTGTAGAAACAACCGGTTGTGGACATGCTGATTCAGATTCAATTTTTAAACGAAGGTGCCGTTTGAATCCACGAAGATTGTAGAATCCCAAAAAATCTTCAGCTCTGGTTGATTTTGGATTCAACGTTGAAGTTTCTCTGACATCTTGTAGAACCTCGCTAAAATCCCGTCTGTTTGAAAGCCTGCTGTATTTTTTCTATCTAGTTTGCAAAATCTAAAGTGATTCAAACGGGACCGAAGTCGCTGATGAGCTTTCAAAAGCAGTTGTCTAGTCTTACCAACCAAGCTGCTTGATTGCAGGAGCAGTTCCAGAAGGAAAAAAATTAGATAAGCATATAACATGTTCGGAGCGGCTGTTCAGTTGTTGGCTTATTAGCTGCAGAAAAAACCAGTTAATGGTAGTATTTTATTGTGGATTAGCGTCCATTCGCAGTATGGAAAGCACCAGCGGAGTAAACAGCCTTCGTTTCTCCATGCACCTGCTCCAGGAAATGTGGCAAGACTTCGAAGGTACAGGCCCACTGCCTGAACGAGTCGCATCTCCGCTGCACACACTCGTCCAACGCCCTGTCCGCAAGCAGCGAGAGAGATGCCGCCAAGCGCGTGGCGTTGTCCTGACCCGCGCCGCACTCGACTCGGGGGGCGCCTGCCGTCCGGCGGTGGGCCCCCCGGCTATTTTGTCATGGCGCACGGCGGCGGTGGTCCTCAGCACCAACTAGTACGTCGGCACGCGCGCCCGCCTGCCCGCCCACGGGATCACCGGACGGCGACACGCGAGCGAGCGGCCGGACGGCCGTACGGGCGGCATGGCTGGCCGGGGCGTTGCGTTCCTTCTCCCGCTTCCATCTTCGGTCACGTCGCCTTTGCTTGCACTGTGCACCTACAGTGCACGCGCACATGATCCGATCGTGACCTAGGACTGCATCGCTCATTACTGTTAGGTTAGCTGTGGCAGAGGGCGAGGACGCCGTGCACCTCGAGCTGGCACTGGGAGGCTCGTCCGAGGTGGTCTCCTCCCTTCCGCTTCTTTTTGATCGTTCCCGAACCGGACGACGCTGGTGCTAGGAGCTGGGAGTACGCTACGTCCCGGGTTCCCGTCGAGAGGATCCGGTCGCCGATCCGCATTAACGGCGCGCGTTGCGTGCAGATTGATCGATGGATCACGCGTCTCGCTTAGTACTCCTACCTTGGCTTGCTGGTGCGCGTCATTATTTTTCGTACAAAATATATCGGGAACCCTGCTATCGAAGAAGAAAAGAGAAGAAATCTGAAACCGAGAGAAATCGAGCTTTGATCCATTTCATAACCAGCTCAAGTCAAGCTCGCTCTTTCGCTCGATATCGCCGAAAAAAAAAACTGGTCTTAGATTTCCTAACTCCGTACAAGTACAGTAATCGTTTTGTAATGTCCTTCGCTGTGCGCCGTACTTTGGCAACTCTGCGTTGGCAACAGCTTAACATGAGCCACCACCCACGTTGTCGCGTAGCGCCTGACTCTGATCAGCCCCTCGAATCGCCGCTCGCCGTACGCCACTACTAAAACCCGTAATCAAAACGCCGCCGGGGCCCGGGCGCACCGAGCCAACTTGTTGCGGACCGCCGCTTTGTCGCGACCCCGGCCACGCGGCCCTCGGCGTCGCCATCGCCGCCAGCCAGATAAAAACGGGGAGGCGGCAGCTAAACGCCACGCGCACCGCGATTAGCGACGCCTCCGTAATGGCGCACGACGCCCTGGACCGATCTATCGACCGGCTAGCAGCTGAACCCCGCCGCGTCGCGCGCACATGATGAAATTGCACAGGTCACCGCTTTTTTTTTTTTTTTGGGTTTGGTGCTGGGCACAAGGCACCACCGCGCCGGTCCCGAACGGGGTGTTTAGTTTTTGTCGCTGCACGCGTGTCGTCACCCCAGTGACCCCCCTCGCCTCGTCGTGGCTCCGCGAGATTAGCGCACGCTTAATCGGTGGTGGTGGCTGGGTTGATTGGTTCGGTGGACGGTCGTAATCAGGCGAGCCGAAGCGGACGAAACCACGCGCGCGCCGAGGTTTCGGCGCATCCGCGGAGCCGAGGCGCGCGGCGACACCGATTCCTGCGGGCGACAGCGCGGCGCGTGGGACGGGACCTCGCAGACCGTCCAACCCCGCGCGGGTTGGCATGCACGCACCGCGTGGTGGTGAGAGGAACACGTGTGGGCTATGGACCGCGACGCATTGGCGCGTTTCCCACTTGTATGGCTGATACGTTCCGGGGTACCCTAGCTAGTTGCTTCGAACGTGGGACACGCGGAGCAAGCTGGTGCATTTTATCTAGCCATGTTGAATGATTCACGTTCACCTCGGGCCCGTTTGAATACGGATGGTATGATTATGGATTCTGAAATTTTAGAATTATAAAATCTCTGCCTTTTAGATTACAAAATTTTATTTAGATTTTAAAATTTTAAAATTCAAATTTTAAAACATTTAGATTAGGAGATTTTATTATTTTAGTTATGTTGATGTGCATAGTATAAAATATTGAATAATAAGTTAAATTCATAAAATTTTATAAGATTTTATAATTTTTTAAAAACTCTTTCGATACGATTTTTTTTATTTAGATTGTCAATTCCTAAGAATTCAAATGGCACCTTAAAATGCTGCTAAAAGAGTGATAGCAACGTCGGATACAACATTGAATAGGTGAACAAAAGAACCCCAGCTTACGCTACCATAGATCCTCGTAGTACACACACATAATCTAAGGAGAAAAGCAAAAGGCAAAAGGCAAATAAAGCACCCATTGCCTCTATTATAGTACTCCCTATTAGCGTGAATCCTCCAAACTACTGTACTAGTACACGTTTAAACTATCACCGCCCATTGTATTAGTATAATCACGCCCACCTTTGGCCATTATAAAACTGTTAGCGGCGTAGAAAAGGAGATGGCAAGGCAAATGCAAAGGCGCGTGTCCTGATTCGTCCGTCCGTCCTAAGCATAACCTCCAGAAGCGACACGGCAGGGGGCGACCGGTTCAAAGCCCGTGGCCCTATCTTATCCTTCGCCTTTCGCCCAGCGGCAGCGAAAGCAAAGATCCGTCGCCGCTGCTGCGGTGCCTCCTTTTTCTCCTCCCACTCTGATCGTCCGTCTTAGGATGAAAACTAAGGAAAATGGTCAGAAAAATTGCTTCTCTCATTTTTTTCATATTTAAATTAGTCGAACAAAAATAAAAACAAAAAAATGGTGATCAAAATATGAGATCGAGATAGCCGAGAATAAAAAATGGATATATAGAAACAGAAAAATATCGGTAAGAAACGAAAAATAATAATTCAAATCGAAAAGATAATAATATTGAGTTGTATAGTTAAATTAAGTTAAATTATTAAATATAGTCTTAAACAATAACTTATATAACTTAAACAGTGAATTGCAGTGCAATAAAGAATAAAATCGTAATCATTTAGTATCTGACTATGATCACATGGAGTATTCTTTATCTAATTGATAGGATTAAAGTTCAGAACAAACATGTTTAGGTTAAGTCTGACTGACAAAATCTTTCTAGGTGTAATAAAACGAAAAATTACGAAAAATTACGAGAAAAAAAAGTAAATCCAAAAGCAGTAAAAAAAACACTCTTCCTATTTTCGTTCTCGTTTTAACAACTCTAATCTCCTATTCTCGTCCCATTTAAATTTTGATTAGATCGAAAACAATAGAAAAAAAATAGTTTCTATATCGGAAAGGGACTTCCATCCTCATCCTACTCCGTCCGTGCAGGCGCAGTCCACAACGCAAATGATGCCAAGCACCCAAAACCCAAACCGACGGCGCGCAGCGCAGGTAAACTACGGCCCGAGCACGCCACCGCGCTTTTGTCACATGCCCAGCCCCCCTGCCCCGGATTTTCTACTCCGTACTCTACTACTGGCACTAACCTGTCCACGACGGGTGTACTGTACCGGGATGCGAAATGTTTTGACCCTTTTTGCTGGCCGTGTCTGCGTTTGCTTTCGTGCGTACGAGTAGTAGTGGCTCGGCCTGGTGAAGCGAACGGCGGTGAAGGCGAGTTTTCTACTGCCCTTTTCTTCCCGTGATGGAGCGCGGTGAGGTGATGCATGAGCCATGTGAGTGAGCGGTGAAGAAAGTGGAAAGGAGGTTGGAGGCGGCGGGCGGCACCCGCGCCCTGATAAACTAATTTCTCCGTCTGAAATTCATCAACATTTCGAAGACCGTGAGAGAGAGAAATAAAAAAAACAAAATCCAGTGGGCGCGATCCTATTGGTGGCCAGGAGGGCGCCAGCGCCAAGAGACGCCGCGACAACTCAAAGGATGGCAGGGGAAGGAAAGAGGTGGGTGTGCGCAGTGTGCCCCATTAATTGATTGCCAGGGAAAGGCGGCAGCGGTAGCGGTAGCGCCGACTTTGTCCTGCGCGGCGCGGGGATCCAGTGCCAGTCCAGCCGCAGATGGAACAGAGGCCGACAGCTGCCAGTCTCCGTCCGTGATCGGCGCTGATGCAATGTTGACGAAAACGGGACGGAGCCATGCACGGCAAACAGGGACACACCGACCGACCCCGATGGCGCGGCGCACGCGACAGGACACCAATCAGAGCCGCGTACTTCCTGCTTTGCGTTTCCTTTCCGTTCCGTTCTCCAGCGAAACCATTCATCATTACTAGGAGTACGTGTTGAACGGCTGCTATCAAACGGAACCCGTGCTCCACTGCTCCTCGCCCCGTAACGTAAACGAGTCGACAAGGGGCAAAGAAAAGCTTGCTTCGCTGGGATTCTACGGAACGGGAACCCGACGGATAAAGCCTTGCGCGCTCGTGTGCCTCACAGCGAAAATATCTGGCGTCGTTAATTCGACAGGGAAAAACGTGTGCGGTGCCGGAACTCACAACGTTGCATCGCCACTGTACGGCTTGTCTGTCCGGTCCCTGGCTGTCCACGTCTCCTGTCCAGCATGAAGGGAACGCTTTTCACCATCCAAATTTAATCGCCACGTTAACCAACCTGCCTCGGTTCCCTTTTCCCGTTCCAGTGCTTGATTAAATCCAATCAATGAGCCCGGCCGGACGGGCGGACAGCAGCGTCGTTAGGTTCCCCGCGCGGCGGAACAAGTCGCAGGTGACGCGTTTTACACGTGCCCGGAACCGAAAAGGGCGCCAGTACGACGGACGAGGGACGGACCACGCAGCCGGCAGCCAGGATCAGACGGTCCTCCCGTCGCCTAGGAGAGATTCTGCGTCGCGACGAGTGGTCTCACTGTTCCGTCACTGTGCTGGCTGCCGTATCGAGGAATTGACACCCGGACCCCTCCAAAGAACCCTCGGTTGCGTCTATGCCCCTACACGAGGACACACAGGATCGACCGAGGCCGCTCCGCTTGTTACTGGCTGAGTCTTCGTGATCGTGACGACCCGACTTTGCGATCGTGATGGTTTCACGTAGCCGGGCTGTGTTCCAGCCCTAGTTAAATCGGAACACGGAACCGTCAGTGTCCAGTAAGTGGTGGCTGTATTTCGATTTATCCAGTTGACGTGGCGGTCGATGAGATTGGCCTTGCATGGTGGCGAGGGGGCATGCAGTGCCCACGGCGGCAAAACATTGCTTTCTCAGACGACGCGGCGCACTACTGGTCCGGGGAAAATTTTACCAGTTTCTACGCGGCACACAACTCCCTTCCCTCCCATCCATCCACGACTTCTCGTCAATGTTTTTTTTATTGTTTGAACCGTAAAACTAGTTGAAACTGGTTTAACAAAAAAAACGTAAAAACTGTGAAAATCGGTCGAAAATTTTTCAAATAAAAAAAATAAAATTTGAACGAAATTTGATTTTTCGACCGATTTTTTGATTTCATCGATTTTCAGGTTTCAAAGTTTGAAACCCATCGATTTATCGATCAGTTTTATCAGTTTTTAGTATTTTCAAAAAATTTTAAATTTTTAAAATAAAAATCAATTGTCATGTAAAATCAGATCGGTTTCACTGAAAACCACAAAAAATCAACAAATTTGAACAATTTTGTAAACCTTCCTTTCCGGCGGCGGCAGAGCGAGGTGACGCGCGCGCGCGCGCATAAACGCTGGCGGCGACGTCAAGTCGAGCGGAGCGCACCAGAAAAACAGAGGGAAAAGGAGGAAGCCAGCTCGCGCGGCAAAGGCAGAAAACACAGGAGCCGGTGAGCGAGACAGCGAGCTGAGGTAGAAGGCTCCACCCCAAAAACGCCAATGCCTTTTGTTTGATGCGGCAGTGGCAGCGTATAATATTTTGACTTTACGCGACGCGGAGACCGAGTTGCATCCGACACGAAGTCGAGACGCCTAGCGTGCCCCCACTAGTGCGAGCAGAGGCAACCTTTTTCCAAGCGTCAAGAAATTCAACCTCCGCCTGCGCTTCCAGCGGTAGTGCTGCCGGCGCACGAGAAAGTCTCGGCGCGTTGATGATAGTGGGGCGCCTTTTACAGCCGGCCGTGGAAGTAAAGCCTCCGGACGGACGGGACGATCTGCGTGCGCATGGACACGGTTTTGTTTTACATGCTGGAAAGGAAATGGTGGTTAGGGCTGTTTCCCCTGCCCTTATCTCATCCGGAATATAAATCGATTGGATCAGACCGGCGGAGAAGCCGATCGAATAACGTCCAATCAAAGTTCCAGGAAATGGCAAAGGTTGGTTGCAGTGACGAGCAGATCTCCGAGTGGCCGGTCTGTGCGACGTCTTGAACCGCATGTAAAATATCTGTGGAGTCACGGACACCGTTAGAAGCATGGTCCTGTGCGGGGATGAGGATGACCCGCACACGACGGAACAACCACATTGGTAGCACCGGCACACGTCTGGTGAGGGAGGGAGGACGACGACTGAAATAAAATGAACTGGAGCGGAACAACCACTACCGGGGCTGAAACGACAAGATCTATGAGCGAACAGGGAAAGGGACATAAAAATGTCACTGACAGCAGATGTGATTTAGCAGCAAACCCAGGCTCCCAAATCCTTCTTACCACCGCCGACAGGCGCCACGCCTCCGTGACACAGCTGGCAGTGGCAGGATCTAAGTACGCGCATTACTGAACCCTAGATGTTCAATTTGCGCACAAAAAGAATGACACGTGGCACGGGGCACGGACAAAACATTGCAATGTGATTGCTGGTCGAACATTGCGAAACACGTGGCACGGGGCACGGACAATTTGCAATGTGAGGAGGGCAAACAAAAGAGTGGGTACATCCCTGAGGTTGGAAACATAACAGATGTTTCGCAATGCGGATAGAAGATGCAGAGAGGCATCATCCAATCCAGTAGAAACGGCGACTACATCAACACACAGCAACAAAAAGGTCATCCACCTCCTTGTTGATCCATTCATTACTGTACACAGAATGTCAGTCAGATTAATTTTCCTCCGAGGATAAGCAGCAGAGGATAGTAAGATCATCGATCTCCATCAACCAGGACTGGTCGACCAGCAGCAGAATTAGGGACAATGTTCATCCGACGACGAGAACAAAGTCATCATGATTGGAGTTTGATCAGGTAGGGGGCTTCTCATTGGTTCCAGTAGCCATGGACAGCAGCAAACGCGCTTCGCCATCGCCAGACTTGTTGAGATGATCCCCAAAAGCAGCAGCACTATAGGAGAGAACTGAGTCAAGCTTACCATCTTCTTGTTATAACAAGTGTGTGTTGAGACGACCGACCGACGACGACGTGGTGTATGTACTCTAGAGGTTAGACCGAAGGAAGTCGGCGATCTCCACCATGACCTCGTGGTAGTGGTCCGTGTTGGGCAACAGGTAGAATCCAATCGTGGCCTTCTCGCGGTACACAAGCTTGACGTCGTGGCCGTCTTCCTGGAGTCCCTCCGCGTACGCAAGCTGCCGGTCACAGGTGAGGTCCAGCCCCGACACGATGATGAGGCTCCTGGTGAAGGGGAGCCCCGAGAGCCTCCGGCCGTTCGGCCCGAAGGGGTTGCAGCACGGGTGGTCCCGGTCGGCGTCCTCGGGCAGGTACGCCTTCCAGTACCAGTCCCTGTCCTGGAGCGTGACGAAGTACTTGCCGTCGAGCCGGCGCTCCGACTCGGTGCGTTCGTTGCCGCCAAACATGGCGTTCAGCAGGATGTTGCCGCAGATCGTGATCCCCTCGTCGGCGGCGCGGACGGCGACGTGGTGGGCGATGTTGCCCCCGGAGCTGTCGCCGGAGAGGAAGACGCGAGGGACGGCGTCCTCCCCACTGCGGAGGCACGGCTGCGACATGACCCACTTGAGCGCGGTCCAGCCGTCGTCGTACGCGCACGGGTACCGGTGCTCGGGGGCCCGGCGGTAGTTGACGGACACGACGACGCCGTTGCTCAGCTTGACGAACCGGCGGCACAGCTGGTCGTAGATGGCCGTGCTGGAGGACGAGTGCGCGAAGCTACCGCCGTGGAAGAAGAGGATAACCGGGAACGGGTCCGGGGACGGCGCGCCGGTGAAGAAGTCGAGGATCGGCAGGGTGACCGCGGCGGCGCCCTGGGCCGGCCCGGCGTTGTTAGCGGGGGCGGGGCGGTAGATGCGGACTTCGAGGCCGATGGAGGGGTCGATGACGTGGTCGAAGGACGAGACGCCCTCCGCGGGGCGCGCGTTGGGCGGCACCCGGCGGTCGAGGTACTCGGCGAGGTCGCGGTCGAAGGTGCCGTCCGGTCGCCGGAGCATGTTGTACGCCAACTTGAAGTTGGAGATGAGCACCCATGTGTGGAGCGGCACCGCCGTCTGCAACAAGCAACCAAAGAGAGCAGCGAGGAGTGAGACGGACTAAACTCATCACGCATCCACCACCGCTCTCCCCTCCTATTCCTTTGCCGTTTCCTCGCCTGGACAAGAACGCAATGCGAGGAGGCGATCCTCGGCCGCCGCTTGCCAGAAAAGATGCAAGCTTTGAAATGATTGGTTCGTTGCCCTTGTTGCGTAGCCGTATTGGTAGGAGAGCATCACCGCACTCCAGCTCCTAAAACAACGGTGGCAAACGGCGGATAAAATTGGGATCGAGCCCAAAGGGGAAAGAAAGGCAGCGATTGACCGAGATATCACCGGCCAGGGCGGCCCCAATCCCGCCACCAAATCATAAAGCGGCGGCACAAATCAAGCCATGCCAGGCGCTCGCGCTCCCGGCACAGGAAGAACACGCCCCGCGAAAAAAACCGTAACGCGAGGACGCGGCGGCACATGGCCGCACAAAGAGGTACTCCTACTGGTACGAGCGCGCCCCGAGAAGGGAAGGGGGATGGGGATTGGGGAATAGGGAAAAGCTAGCGGACACGGCCACGCGCGCACCTTGCACTCGTTGCGGTTGACCTCGTCGCTGCCTGCCATGGCGGGCGGCGGGCGGTGAGGGATCTCCTGCCGCCGCTGGGCTTCAGCTAGGCCGCCGATTCAGCCGCTGCTACACGATCTCTTCCGAAGGCTGCTTCTGTGCTTCACGGCACGGTTGCCCCCAGACCGGCCCGCGGCAAGTGATCCCGCTCCGCAACCGAGCCCGGCTAGGACGCGGCGCCCGCAAAAGCCTCCGATCTCCTTGTCGCCGGCGGCAGCAAGAACCCGGCTCGCCTTCAATCGGAATCCCTGCCGCGCGCCCGCGCCACCAACCAACCTCAAGCAGCCAAGTGGGCAGGCAGCGGGAGTGTACGAGGAGGCGGAGCCGCAGGCTCAGGAGAAGAGCAGGAGGGCTAGGCACCAGCGAGCGCGCGGTGGCGTGAAGCAAAGGGGGAAGAGGCGAGGGGAATAGGAGGGGGAGGTGGGGTAATAGCGAGGCGGAGCCGCGGAAGGGGCAGGGGCGGACGGAGGAGACGACAAAACCGGGCGGCTCGCGAGAGTGGGAGGTGGGACCCACCTCCTGCGCACCTCTTCCCGCAGACACCGAGCCGCCATATTTTCTCTCCCGCTCTCTTTCTGCTTTCTCTCTCTCATTCCTCTCTCATCACCTAGTTTCCTGTTTGTTTATCTCTCTTGCAGGGTTTCGCGAGAAGGTTTGGATGGATCTGGGCGCTGCACTTTTGCGGGCATGCCCGCTTTTTCTCCGCTCGCTTGCCTTTTCCTTCGTCGTCGTCTAGCTCTTGATGGTTTTTTTCCTTCTTCGTTCAATTTTTACCTTTGTTCTTCTGGGTCGGAGTCATTAGGTGCACCAAATGGTGTACGTGGACGTTGGGGCATCCGCTGGACGTATGCGCCGCGCACTGTATCGCGACTGTCTCTTACGCGCGCCGGCACGCGTGGCGTCGCGGAAGAGAAAAGAAAAGGGCGGTGACATCTTTCAGACTTTTTTGGCCCGTATCGTTTCGGCGTGGCGCATGAGTATTATCGCTTGGTTTAACCGTAATCACCGGGTTGTTTTGTGACACTACGCTGTTTTCTTTTCTGAAAATATTTATATTCAAAAAGTTATATGCTTTTTCATGAAACTTTATATGATTTAAGTGGAACATTATGTGAAGTCTCAGGATTAAAAGCCAGACAAAACGTGACGTCAAATAAAAAGAACGAATAAAGTGGTGCTCCAGTGTACAATCCGATATACCCCGCCTCTCCTCCCTTTTTCCCTACGGCAGCTTTTGCAATTTTCATTTTCGCACACGCGCAAAATAATAATTCCCGCTTTTTCCGCCTCTACACGGTAGCCGCACCCGAAAAAACTGCACCTTCCTCGATGCCGCAAAAGCACGCGCTTGACATTTTCCCAAAGTACAAAAGGACTGATCACTATCATTTGGGTTCGTAGGGAACGTCCCGTAATAATATATCCAGCCAATTAAAACGATGGGGGGCATCCTTGTGCGATTTTTCATCTGAAAGCATCTGTCACGCAATAGTTTATCTACCAAATGCTTCCGTTTTTCCCGTTGATACTGGCGCATCGCACTCGCTGTAGCACGTCGCGTAGATTTTCCGCTCCAACCCGAGCCGCCCAGGGTCTTCATTTCACATGGCCGCGGGTGGCCGGCCGACCCGCCACGTCCGAAACCCCCAAGTACGGTTTCTGTCTTGTGCGTGGCTCCCGCAGCCGGCTCCGGCCGGCAGTTCGCGATTCGCGAGCTAGGGTTAAACTCCTATAACACTTCCGGACATGATTAAAAAAAAAAAAAAAAAAAACACTTCCGGACATGTGTCCAGCTGCCGGCAGAGTTCACATGGTGACTCTTCAAGCAATTTTGCGAGATTAGAGTATGCTCGTGCTAACTGCTCCAATTTTATAACGCGAGGATCCATTCTCGATGCGAAAAATGGTATTGTTTCCGGATAAATTTTGGCAAAATTTCCTTCTACAAAGTTCGGCGGGTCACAGGTCATTTCTGCACTTTGTATTCTTCGCACGTCGTGCCAGCAGTTTGCATTGACAGTTGGCATTCGTCTGCTTCTCGACTTCTTTCAAAGGGCAAAAAAGAGTTAACCACGCCCAGCGTAACATTAAGGTTGATTGAGGACAAGATCGAGCTTTATCATTAGCTAAATCAAACAAAAGAAGCATTTTTTCTAACCCGGGATCAGTACTACGAGCCGGTGCTACCAAGCGATGGCTACACCAACGCGTCGTTGGACGAACAAAACAATATTGTCTACTTGCTTTGTCCTGGATAGAGCTCCTGGAAGGTGCTATTCGAAAACTAGAATAATACTGTACTACTTATAAGTGTATAAAAATCTCTATTGGTTTGGCCAGTGCTCCTCGAGATATTGCAATTATTGTGGTTCATGCACATGCCCGGTATGACAGTCACCTGTCACCCTTATGCAATCCGCCTTCAAATGAAAGAAAGAACGGTACCAGCACCAGCCCTTGTCGCAATGCATGTACCTGATCTCCCATTCGATTTTCTTTGTAGATGACGGCAAATTGGAGGGCAAACATTTTGAAGTTTCCTAAGAAAATTTTGACCGTTGAAATTAGATTGGTGACTATTAAAATAAGCTTTAATTTTAATAATACTTCTTAACAGTGAGCGGCCCAGACTCCACCAGATTTTTGCACAGGGCACCTTGGCCCTAACCCATATCCAACCAGGCTAGCTTGTCACAAGCAATTGAAATATTTCCTCCAATCTGTAAGAATATCATTATTTTATCTTTATATATCACGTTTAACCATTTCTCATACTATTAAAGTTGAAATTGCATCCATCTTTTGTGATTAGAGGGAGTACGGATATAGATAGCGGAAATGGATGGGTCCTTTAGCAAGAAAAATCTATACTACGAAGGCCCGGAGCCATAAAATGCATCAGTTTATAAATGGGCTTGCAAGAGTGCTCCTTCTTCCATTCTATTATAAATGATGTTTTTATCTTTTGAAATCAACATTTGATTATTCGTTTTATTTAAAAGTTTTGTGAAAATATTATTTATTTTATTGTGACATAATTTATTATTAAAGTACTTTAAATTTAACTTATTTATTTTTATATTTGTAATTTTTTAATAAAACGAATGGTCAAATATTAATTTAAAAATAAAAAACGTCACTAATAAGTAGAGTACCACAGTACTCCACAGTCAACATTTGGAGTGTAACGTGGCGGGCAGCAACAACATCCAACATTATTTTCCTGGGTCATATAATGATGTATTTGGACAGGTAAAACTCCTGCGTGATATGCACATCATGCGTGGTCCTGGTAGTTCCAAACTTGCAACAAGATTCGTGACATCAATATGTGCTCATCTTGGATCGGGTCGGGCTGGATTAGCAGCAGCCTGAATCAAGAGTCCCGTGTCTGTTGGACTGAGCCCAGGCCGGTCCGGTTTAGATTTCCTTTTGAATGCTGGAATTTTTTTTATTTTTTTTAAATTGAATTAACTTTTATGAAATTTCTATAAAATTAAAGTCTTTTTAGATTAATTATTTGCTGATTAAAAATTAGTCAATTTTTATCAAATAAACAGACTAATAGAGAGATTAATTTTTAATCTATACACGAATTAATTATTTTATAATTAGTCCATTCGGAGAGACTAATATTTTTCAAAGAAGGTTTTATTTCACGAACTGTAGTATCAGGACGTTTTATGGCGGAAAGAAGGTGGTTACTGATTCCTCCGAAGACATGATATCTGACGCACTCGTTGCCCTGCCGCGTCAAATCAACAGCATCCCGGTTTCTGAGCTGTAACTAGCGGGACATGCCGTGGCAGTTTACGGTAAACCCGCTAATCATCGCTCCGGTCAGTGCTGCTTCAGAAAAGGACACGTACGGGTCCACTTTCTTTCTCGGAGCGCGGCAGAGTGACCGGAGCAAGACCGAAATGGAAATCCAACGAGCGGAAATCCTTTTTTGGATGCTCTCCCTCTCTCTCTCGGTCTCTTTTTAAAATTCCTTATTTTTACTGTAAATCGTTTTGATCTAGCCACGAGAATTAAAAAAAATAAAAAATGTTAGAGGTTCTAAAAATGAAGAGCAGATAGATAGAATAAAAATATATTAGAAAAAAATTTGTCTCAAAAAGCGAGAATAATTTATAATTTGAAAAATTTTAAAGAGTTTATAGTGATTTATAATTTGAGACAGAGTAAGTACGTTTAATCGGTAGATTTTGTGTAAGTAAAAAAAAGGCAGTGGTGATCCACGAGAATCCAAAGAACTCTAAAGGCTCCTTTGGAACATAGGAACTGAAAAACATAGAAATAGGATAATAATTCATGTGTAAAACAGAGAATTAAAAAACTTAGGAATTCTAGAAGAATAGTTGTTTCGATGAGCAGTGGAAAAACCATAGGAAAATTTAGGTTCGAAATCTCACTAATAAATGTTAGACATAAACAATAGCTTGTTTGTCGCTCCATTTTAGCTAGGAGTTATGCTCAGACCAGACGTAACAGCTTGATTCGCCTCGATCCAATGCAAAAGAAAAAAAAGAAAGAGGTAGGAGTGGATGTGTTTTTTCTTGTACTTTTTCTATGAAATAGGTAGAAAAGAAAATTTTCTTTTATTTTTCCCACAGCCTATTCCTACGTTCCAAAGGATAAAACAGTACTGAATTCCATAGGATTGAGAATCCTTTGTTTTTACTCCAAATTTCTTTTAAGCCAAAGGAGCCCTAATTGCAGCGTCGGAGAAAAAGATAGCACAGTAACAGGTAGGTACGGGTACCCAGTTCAATTATAAGTTGAAACGTTCATTGAGTCGCAAAAGCTAGTCCTACGATCCGTGCTACAGTTCGGCACACGCGAGGACAGGGAGGAAGAGGAGCGAGAAAATGCCCAAAGCCGGGGAGAGTGGAGTGAAGAGAGACACGAACAAGATGGCCGCGACGTGCGACGCCGAGGCTCGCCGCGCGGTTGGCTGGCTTCCTCGTGCGGGCGGCTTTGCGGGGAGAGGGACGCGCGCGCCACCGGGAGGTCGAAACGTGTCCTTCTCCCGCCCCACACGTCGTAGCCCAAGTAGTTGTCCTTCTCCGTCCGCTTCCCCCACCTACGCGCCTGATGAGTCTTCCTTACTGTCCTGTTACCCAATGAGGAGCGGAGAGGAGACGGGAGAGGGAGGGAAAAGTCATGCCTGCTCTGCTTTATCTGCTCCTATTCGCACCCACACCTGCCACCCGGTGCTCGCTCGCCCCTGTCCCTCCCCGCGCTCTGCGGCGCTCTGGATAAGTGTGACAGGAGAGAGATCGAGGCGTGTACTGAACCGGCCGGGAGGTGGTCCAGCACCTGTGCTGCCGGGTAGGCCCACACACCAGACAGGCGCAGAGGAAGCCAGCGGGCTGAGTTGAGCCCGAGAGAGAGAGGGAGATCAAAGTGTCCGTGCAGAGTGTTGGCTCGCGGGCGCCCACTCGCCGGACCCGTCCAGGCGTCCTCCATTCGAGACGGTCAAAGCTGTTCTGCTCCCATTATTATTGCTATAGAAAAAAATGTTCGGCTTCATCATCTTACTTGGAAAGACGCTTGTCACGCTAACAAATGGTGGATAACCATGACTCCATGAGAGACCTATGCAAAATTAGTTGAATTTGTTGCATCATTAACGCATCACAATTCACAAATGAGAATAAGCTACTTATTAGAGTGTCTCCTGAACACCAAAGCGCAAAAAGAACAAGGATAAAGAAGGGGAAGTAAATAGGCTGTATTCTAAACGGAGTATAGCCCATAAGCCACACAGTCCAGTTTGTCTTGGGTTCATTTCACATGAAGACCTGTACTCCCTCTCATTGTTTACTTTAAATTTTAACTTTAATTATTTGTCTTATTCAATTTTTTTTTTGATAAATCTTATATATTTTGATATAATTTGATTTATCATTTGAGTTATTTGAATTACAACTTAAAATTTTGCACATTCAAACAAATTTTTTGAATAAAACAAATAGTTAAAATTAAATTTAAAAATCAATAGTGATGTCAATTAAAGAACCCAGGGATAAGTAAGAGGTTGACCATAGAAGGATCGAGCTGGATCTCCGGGCCATTTTAGTGGGCTGCGATTTTCTTTTACGGCCATCGGTCTGAACAACCGTAGCTTACGTGGGCTGGAAGTACATGAGGCACACCATGCGCGGGACCGGTGTTTAGCTTGCCACCAACTAAGCTGGGCCGTAGGTGAGAGTTCATCTGAATGGCCGTTGGGCTGCTGCACAACGATATGCGGCCCAAGAGCCTGCCAGCCCGCGTGGCTCGAGACATTTTGAAAACAAATGGAAGACTCTGAATAAAATTCAACCAAACAGAAACTGCCGGCTGGTAATTGCAATCTCGCATGAAGTGAAGTGACCACTCGGTGGTAGCCAAAACTTGCGAGAACTTGAATACGAAGTACTTCCCCCTTGCATGAACTCCGTTCTCTGTTTGTAGGGCAAACCGCGGTGCTTTTGCTCCGGCGTCGCATCACGGTGGCTGTGAATCTGTGATCCTCCGCGTCACCGGTGGAAAAAGGCTACTCGAGCAGTCAAAAGCAGCAGGAATGGAACGACACGCACGCACTTTCAGATCGAAAACGAAGACGTAACACATGACAAAAGGGTTCGTTCTCTCGAACTCTGCTTTGGTGCTTTGCAGTGGCTGCCTACCGAAGCAAGCTGCAAGCCAGCGACTCCTTTCGGCAATCCGCTGTGCGGCGTCACTGTCCTGCGGGGCCATGGCGTGCTAGTGCTAGGAGACCTTTGTAAACCTTTTTGTTCGCAGTTGCCCGTCAGCTCTGGCCCACACAGCGATGACCGGGCCCCAGCTGCAGCTCGTCCCGCGGTTTTCGCTGCAATCACCGTCTTTACAGTTTCCCCAGCGTGGTTCACCGTCCGCGCCAAGGGCGTCGTGTAAACACGTCCATTTCGTGGAAGAAAAGAACAGTAGGAAAAGAAAAAGAGAAAAAAAAGGAGGAGGAAGAAGAGGCAAGGTGAACGGAGCAAAATTAATCGCAACTGTCCGTCATGCTCCTGGCGCCAAGGACAGTGAAGCGCCGCACCCAACCTGCACGGGAGCCGTGATTGTTGCCACGACTACAGCTGCTTCGTGCCGATTCGCCGTCGACGGGCCGTGCGATTAATCGTCGGTACATCTGTGTGCTCCTGCCATTACGCCGCCACATCTGTGTGCTCCTGCCATTACGCCGCCCGTAAGGCCGTAACACGGCACGAACCGACGAACCGAACCGGTGCACGGCGCACAGGCACGCGAGACGCCGCCGTGCGTGCGTGGCCGTCCTCGGTGCGCCCCGCCGAGCCGAGAGAGATGGCAGGTGGGTGCAGCGCGGCCGTGGCCCCGGCGCCGGCGCCGGCAGAACCGGCAGTTTCGTGTTAGCCCGCGCATGCGTGCGGCGGCGGCGGACCCGGCAGGCAAGGCGCCAACCCCCGCCGGATGAAGGCGCGTCGGTGCAACGGTGCGGCAGACGCTTCCCATTACTCGCTCCCAAAGACCAAAGTGCCGATCTATTTGCATGCGTACTGGGGATACGGAGATCGCTCCCAAAGGCCCAATTAGGCTGGGATCTGGTTGCCGGTATGGTCGGTAGTGGTCAGTACGGTACCAGTAGTACGTTCAAGTGGTTTTTGTGTGCGATTCACTCCATTTCCTGTCACAAGGATTAAGCGTCACCGCGTTAGTGCATGCGGTAGCTTCCGGATCCCAAGACGGCGGCGCATCCTCTGTTACGTCTCTCTCACGCTTTCGTGGCCAGGCTCCTCCTTCCTGAACAGTAGTTGTTGCAAGATACTAGTACGAGCGGGAGTACGGAGCAGATAAACAGACTTTGGTCATTGGACGTCTTGAAGCTTTTGCTCTGCTAAAACAGTTAAGCTGATAAAGAATTTGATGAAACAAAGGAAGCAGAGTAGGAGAACGAAGGGAAAGCAGAGCAAAACAAGAAAGAAGGAAGATCCTGCCATTTCTTGCACCGAAAATCATCAGTCCCTCTGACGGTCGCTGACTCTGTGCTTGTAAATCGTGATCAAGACACAGCTGAAACAAGTGTGCAACCGATAAGGCCTCCTACATAATATATGAATTTCATAAAAATTTAACAAAAATTTCACAAAAATCAATTTATTTTAACAGAAATTTTTTTTGCAAAAATAGAAAAAAAAAAACTTCGCATTCAAAGGACGCCTAACTGGGCTGTAGGCGTATCGTATTTTCAAGAGTTCACTGGGAGCTCGTGACACCACGAGGCATCCAATGATTTCACCGATAGGATCACAGCATGGAATTCACCAGAAAGTATTCCTTGCAAACAACGCTACCAGAAAGTATTCAGTAACAACTGTTCATCATTGGTGGACATGGAAAGCAAAATCAAGCAGTGTATGCTTGTCACACTATACTTTGCCCAGTGATATGGTGTGATAAATAACATCACGGACTACAAAACACCACCATCGGCAGGACATCACCACCACCTCACGACATCAAAAGAACTAATACAAGCAGTGCGCACTATACAGAAGAGCGACGATAACGTACAACAACTTAACAAGAACTTATACACCTGTAAATAACAATTCACAATTATTAAAGCGCTTAACTTCTCTGTAACTATCCTTCTCCAACCCCCAAAAGAATGAGAACACGTAGCTGAACAAATTAATCAAAGAATCAGTGATCAGCCTCTGCAATCTCCATTGTTCCTAGTCCTTCCGGCGATCCGAGGCGATCCCTGGCGGCTGGACCTGGCATTGGCATTGGCATTGGTCTTTGCGGGATCAGTCAGCCAGCTCATCCCCTCCACTCCGGGCATTGGTCGGCGGGCCGCGTGTTCTGCGAGCCGGCCTTGATCGGGCACGGCGCGTACACCGGCGGCACCATGCAGTTGTACATCAGGCACAGCGAGACGCCGGAGGGGATCGACGATGACGGCGATATCTCGATGCCGGTAAGGAAGTTGTGCTGCAGGTAGAGCAGCTGCAGGCCGCCGGCGCCGACCAGCTCCTGCACAAGACGCGCCGGCACGTCGCCGGTGAACCGGTTGTTGTTCAGGTACAGCTGCGCGACGCCGGCAAGGAGCGGCGAAACCTGGCCCCAGAACCGGTTATAGCTCAGGTCCACCATTGGGATGGTCACGTCGCTGGACGGTTGGGCAGGGCCCGCGAAGAAGTTGCGCTGCAGCTGCAGCACGGATAGTGGCAATGTGAACACCGACGGCGGGATCGGGCCGTCGAGCTGGTTCATGCTGAGGTCGAGGAAATTGAGCCGGGTCAGTCGGGGCAGCACCGAGTCGACTCTTCCGGTGAGCTTGTTCGCTGAGAGCGAGAGGTACTGCAGTTGGGACGGCAGACTGGGCACGCCGCCGGAGAGGGAGTTGTGCTTGAGGTCGAGCCGGACGAGCGGGGACGAGTCCGGGAACGACGGGATGCCGCCGGAGAGTTCGTTGTGGCAGAGGATGAGGTTAGTAATTGACGGCAGCGAGACGATGGATGGCGGGATGGCGCCGGAGATCTGGTTGAAGCTGACGTCGAGCGTCCGCAGGTTGGACAGCGAGCCGAAGGCGTCCGGTATCTGGCCGGAGATGAGGTTCTTGCTGACGGCAAGAAAGCGGAGGTTGGAACAGCCGCCGAGTGACGACGGGAGCTCCCCCTGGACGCGCCCGGGCACGAGCGAGAGCTCGGTGAGCGACGACAACCTGCCAATCGCCGGGTCCAGCCGCCCCGTCAGCCCCGGCGACCCCGCCCGCGGGTCGCCGAGCGCGAGCGCCGACACTCTGTTCCCTTCGCAGTGCACGCCGGTGAACCCACACGGGTCGGCGGTGAAGTCCCACCCGCCGAAGAAATCCGAGCCGGGCATGTCGTCTAGCGACCGCCGCACCGCTTGCAGCGCCAGGAAGTCCACGGGGTCGAGGATCCCCGCCGCCGGCGTCGCCACGAACGCGAGCACGACGCACGCCACGACGGCGCCGAGCCGCGCAGCCGCCATTCCCCTGCTTTGGCCGCCTTTCCAAACAGAGAAGGAAACAAAAGCGAAAGCACCGATCAACCTCGTGGTGGCGCAAAGAGCGCGGGCGGTGGCGTGGGCAACCTTAGCAACCTTTAAGGGTGGTGGCGCGCTCGCTCGCGCGGGAGCGCGCTCTCTTTAAAGGCGCGTGGCGTGGGACTGCGATGGAGGTGGTGAAGCTGGCTGGCTGGGCGTTGGCAAGCAAGCAGCTGCGCTTTTGTGCGTGGCTCGCTCGCTGCCCCCGTGAGGGGAGGAAGTGAGGATGGAGTACGACGCCGCCCTCACACTCTCTCGCTTTCTCGTGGACGCGGAGGCGGCGAGAGCGTGAGCGCCTTTAATGGAGGTGGTGGACTGGTGGGTTCACTCCTCCCTCCCTCACTCTCGCCAGCCAAGCCAGCAAAGCAGCACGGCGCCCGTACCGCCACTCCACTCCAGTGCCAGTAACCGCCACACTTCGCCGAGAAGCCAAGCCAGAGAGAGAGAGAGAGCTTGGAACACCCTGCGGGCGGCGCGGTGTCGCAATGATGGTGGCTTGGTGAGGACGGGTTGGACGGAGGTGGAGAAGACGTGGGGTGATGGTGGTGGTGGGCGTAATCAATCCGCTTCGCCTCTATCGCTGCGGTCGCCGCTCCGCCGAGCACTAGCAAACTACCGCGTCACGACCGGCTTCTCACTTCTCTTCTTCCATTGGCCCCCTCTGTTTTTCCGCGAGGCCGCCGAATTGTTTATGGCTTCGGGCTTGCCGTTCTGCTGCGCCGCAGGTTCGACACGCAAACGGCTGTCCAAGCCTGAGGCTCGGGTAGGTCCCGCTCACCGATGACCGTCAATGATAAGTAGGTCCCGCTCCGGAACCGAGCCGGCTCGGCAAAGCCTTTCTGCCACCAGAGCTATGCGCCGATTTGCGCGTGGCGCTGATGTACTCCCTGCATGTGGGCCTATCTCTTTTCGGACCCACGTGTCACTGATTGGTCTGCTCTGATTTGGTGGGGTTTAACGGGCCGCCAGTGCACGACGCGGACGTAACGGGCCGCCGGTGCACGACGCGGACGTAACGGGCCGGACGCAGGGGGAGCACCCTGGCTCGTGTCGTCTACTCCTTGTTTGTTGGTTCCTCTTCTTTTTTCCCTTACAAAAATGCTCCCGTGTTTGTCCTCGTTGGCACCGGGGTAAAATCTAAAAAGACCTCTCAGTCTGCAACCGCCGCCGTGTGCGTGGAGGGCTGTGAACAGCGCCGGCATGGAACCTTGTAGTAATCTTGGATTGCCTGCTAACGTTAACCTTGCTTCCTGCGTCGTGACAAGAAAACGGAAGGTAGCACGTCTTTGAGAAGAGAGATGATACGAGTTAACACACTCGTCTGTTTAGATCAGATTAAAAAATAAAAAGAATTTAATAAAAAATAGTAAGTTTAATACTAAAATAATAAAATCTGATATCAATATTTTAAAATCAATGACTGAGATTAATCGAAGAAGTGAAAGTACTTTATTAGCTCTCAAGCAACCTAAGTATCTTTCCTTTGAGAGGGGGATGACTTATCGAATGGGACACGGCGCGCGATTTTGTTGTGAACGATTCTGCACAACGGAAGGGTACATACGAGCAGCGACGGCGCCGTGCTCCCGACCGAAATAGAATGAGTGGATCATGGATCTAGGTCCCGTCGTGTCAGAAACCACGTACTCGTAATCATCATCGCGATAACATACTCCTATCGGAGAGCATCAGTGTGAAAATCGCGGCAGCTCGATTTGCCGAGCTGTCCGAGTGGTCGCGGAGTCGCAGCTATCGCATATCCGCATCGGTTCATAAGGCTGACAAGATCATAGAATATTCCCTTAATGACGTGTTGCGTATACATCATTTTTTGATTTTCAGAGACGATCACTCGTTTTATTTTTTTAAATATAAAAACAAATAAGTTATGTTTATAATATTTTTAATAATAAAAAATTCACAATAAAATAAATTATATTTTATTTTTTTTAATAAATTAAATAAAAAATAATTTTTTATGAAACAGAGAGTACGTAATTACGCAGAAAAGAATGTCACGTACTGTCCGTACCAAGGCCCAGGCGACTCGGGTGTTCTGTAGGGTTCTTTCACCTCACAAAAGGCCACGGCATCCTCTCTGTCGAAAACGTGCTTACCTCCCTCCTCCACGGGGACCAACGTGCCGGAGGCCCGTCTCCGGCCGGCGTGCGAGCACATCAACGGCAGCGAAGCAAAGCAGGTCACGGGAAAAGCAGTCAGAGAAGCAACTACCACTTGGATTTGGGGATGGCCGAGTGACAGTCGAGTGGGCTGATTGACCTAAGCAGACGAGTCTGATGGACTGTCAGGTTGTGGGGCCGGCGACGGTAACGGTAAGAATCACATTGGATGCGCGGCGGCGGAGGCGGCGACGCCACGCTTACACGTGCGCGCACGGTCACAGGGATATGTGGATCGCGCTGGGTGTTGGATTAAAAACAATAAATCGGCGACGTCACCGCGTGAGATTACTGAATCCTCCGGAGTACCACGTTGCTTTTGCTGCTTCTGTTCGTGCGAAGAGGTGCAAAGGCTCTTTGTTTTGATCCCCGCCAACTCCACGGATGTTAGACTTTTTTGAAATGTAGAAATTTTATAAAAATTTTACATAAATTTCACAAAAATTAGTTTAAAAAAATATATAAAATGAGAAAAATTCTCACATTTAAAAAAAAACTTTAATGAGCTAGCTGATCCGCTTGCTTTCTGTGATTCTTCTCTCTCGGATTTCTGTCTGTGACGATGACCGTGTAGTCGATCTGAGATATAAACAGCTATCACTACCCCACGTTTATTAACACAAGCTTTGTTTTTTGTCTTAAAACCATAATGGCGCACTATGCGAGTGAAATTGGAATGATTCATTTAGGATCCATAATGACAGCCAGATCGTTTGGAAAAGTAATGACGCTCAGACAATCGTACCTACGACTCCAGGACATAATGATGCAGCATAAATCTTTGAAGGCAAGGGTGTACTGTCTACAGTACTTAACACGAGGAATGGGTGATCAAAAAGACGCGTAAAGTTGGGCAGGCAAATTAGACCAGACGGCCGGGTTTGTTTGAATCAACTTGCAGAGCAATAAGGATCATCGGCAGTCACCCTCTTTTTTTTTTTTTACTTTTTTCCTTTTATTTTTCGCAAGGGAACCCACTTTTTTCATATATTTCAGCCAGACCATTATGTGATTTCCAGTTTTTTTTTCTTTTTACAAGGAGGAAACAGTATTATTCAGACGAGCAACTGCGATTGCTATCGCTGCTATTATGCTTAACGCTCCGTGCTGATTCATTGCCTCATCACAGCAGTACTACGTACATTGGCATTACTGCTCTAGCCGTACAGTGTAGAACTGTACATGCCACTCGTACTGGTACTCGTAGTAGTCGATCGCTACAGAGTGTGGCCGAAGCAAAAGCCAAAAAAAATGTAAAACTGACAGCTAGCTCGGCCTCGTCCTCACCACGGTGGCCGACTGCCCGATTTCTGCGTGACATTTTCCAGATCATCCGAGCAATTCACGAGGCTTATCATGCATGCCGAGCGGTGCTTGCATGGATGGTCCGTGCCATGGACCATGGCGGGGACGAGGATCCCGATCCAATTCCCACGGATTTTTCGATAACCGTCCGCTCGTCCGGACCAGCTGAGCCCGCCGGCCGTGTGCTATGTACCACGTCTTCGCCTCGTCCAGGTCCTCTTAAGGTCCAGGCGCGTTGGCTACAGGCCACCGGTGAGTGGTGGTCTCCCCACTGTTCTCGCTCGCGATCGCCACGGCACGGCTGTCCATCGAGGCCGCGACGCCCTGGTAAAAAAACTGAACGCTAACGGAGCAAGGTCCACACGTCCACCATCACCGGACATGCTAACGCGGTGTGCGCGTTTCGGAACGCTCCCGGATGTTGGTGTTAGATCCTCAGGATAATTAGCCTAAAGATTTGAACCATCATAAAGAGCACTAATTAGAAATCATACCTTAGATCTTATGCTCTTATCTTCACTGTTCTTCATCTTCATGTTGTTCTTCTCCTTCTTGTTGTCTCCGGATCTTTTTGCCACTTAAGACATAGGCTGAACCATTCATAGTGTTGCAACAGTTAGATGATTGGGCTCTATTTTGAGCAGTTGGCTTATGCGACAGAATTCATTCTCACTCTCTACCCTGAGAGCTTTGCCTTTCTTTTTATACTGTTGCACACTAGGGAGAACACCCTGGTGTGTTCTTAAAGCTTCTAATCAAAGCTTTTATTGCTTAGTCAAAAATGGTGGCTCACTTTACTTGTTTAGGTGAGATCACTATTCACATTGATCAAGTTTAGCTGCTGATCACTTTCACACCTAACATTCTCTCCTTTAATCATTAGGTAAATTTTAATAAGTCCATATTTTAATAAAATAATATACCAAGATAAAAGGATTACAACGATGAATTAACCATACCGTTGAACCTAGTTACTATAGTATACCACCTTATATCAAATGAACTTATTTAACTTAGAAGCTCCAAAACTTTATGCCTTAAACTTTAGTCATAGCATATAAATTCACTTCTTCAATAGATAGTACATCAGATCAATAAATTGCAGTAGTCAATTAAGTACTACAGAACTAATTGATCATAGTTTATATTTCATCTCAAAGTGAATCTTTTTATAATATGGGGAGAGGGTGCTTCATATACCCCTTATTCCAAGATCAAAGGCTTTTCTACCAATGTATGCCGGCAACATAATCTTTAAATACATTGGATGGTAAGCCTTTTACGAGTGGATCCGCTAACTTTACATTAGTGCATAAACATAAAATCTTAATATATGATCCTGAATTCTATCTCTCACAACATGGTACACAATGTCAACGTGTTTGACAGCAATACGACTTGTTGTTACTCGAATAGAATACTACTAACTAATCATAGCAGTATTATCATAAGTGGTTTAAAATTGACATTAACCACTTATAATTTCGGGATTGATTCCATTAGCCTTACAACTTCCTCGTTGCCTCAAAAATATGCCATAAGATTTATTCTGCAGTGTCGACGATGCAGTAAGATTCTGTGCTTTTCAACAACATAGCTCTCTTTGCGAGTGTGAGATAACATTTTGTAGATTTTTTTAACATTAACACATCACGCAAAACTTTATCTAAATAACCATCTACTTGAGTTATCAGATTTCTCATATATGGGCATGTAAACTTTGATTCCTTGCATCACATGACTTTATTAGAAGCTTTAGCGATCCAATCAATATTAGATTGTTATCTGCCAAATATCCTGGTAATGAATATCATTGTCAGAGCGAGTGCACTCTTAACTCATAACATAAGGGATTAACTTTCTCTGTAGATTCATAATCATTCTTTGGACATCAAAATGTTTCAAATTTAGTGCCCTTGACAATAGGAGCAGGTGAGGCTAATACATTTTAAGCATATAGTACTTAGTATCACTTAATTTTAGGATAACCCCAATAATCCTTTGGATCTATCTCGGTGAATGTTAATTCCCAAATATAAGTAA
>BCLG01001290.1:88279-114985 GCA_001602295.1 Zoysia matrella | reverse complement strand
GGGGGGGGGGGGGGGGGGGGGGGGGGGGGGGGGGGGGGGGGGGGGGGTGGCGAGGTATTGAGAAAATTAATAATAGATAAAACGAAATTAATTCAGAAAACACCACAGCAGAACAAGCCTGACAAATCTGAATCCGCCACCTGCTGCTTTGAATTGAACGATAATCAAATCTGATCACTCTAATGAAGTCTTTCTTTCTCTCCACTGTGCATACTTGCAAGTACCGAAACGATCATGTCAAAACAGTCCATGTTGCGCAAGATGTCTGAAGATTTTCTGATAACCTCAAGTTGAATTGGGCAGGATGGCAACCGGGCAGCTAAAGGCCATGGACGGGCTACACGAATTATGCAAATGGATAGAAGCCCGTAACCTGAAGCGCGCGGCGGTGACCAACGCTCCAAGGGCGAACGCCGAGCTCACGCTCTCGCTGCTCGGCCTCACCGAGTTCTTCCCTGTGCTCGTCATCGGAAGCGAGTGCGACCGGGCCAAGCCGTTTCCTCACCCTTACCTCAAGGCCCTTCAGCTCGTCGGAGCATCGCCTGAACACACATTCATCTTTGAAGTATGCGTCCTATTTCAAATATCTATATCTATTTGAGGCTTTCTCGTCGCCTGAAGTTTCAGATTCGAATTAACTCAAATGCTGCAACCATTTTAATTTTTGTGAAGGACTCTGCATCCGGAATCCGAGCTGGTGTGGCTGCTGGTATGCCCGTGGTTGGTCTAAGGACTGGAAATTCTGAAAAGGTTTTGAGCGACGCTGGAGCGAGCTTGCTGATTAAAGACTTTCGGGACCCAAAACTGCTGTTCATGCTTGAACAGCTCGAAGCTGCAACTGCGAGAGTGCAAGGCTGATCGTTATAGACACTGAGGCACAGAAATACCATGTGGAATTATTCTTCCATTAATGTTTCATGAGAACGTGGAAATGACAATCTATCCATAACCCTGCCCGCACGAGCTCATTCTAGCTCCTGCAGCAGAATTTTACTTCTATCACGTTAAAGTACTCAATGTGCTCCTCTGTTCCCTTTTTCTTGTCGTTAAGACAAATCTTGTAGTACAAATTTGTATTGACTTAGATTGTCCTAAAAAAAAAAAGACCAGAGGGAGTACATTTTAGAGAGAATTCCTTTCTTGACATAAAAAAGTCATTGCTTCCTTTGCTTCCATTTGAACTTCCTTTTTAGGACAGAAATCTATATTTAGTTCTTTTTTTGGCCTTTCCGTCAGTTTAAGCCCCTAACGGTGTTAAGTAAGGTGTGAATTGACCATTTTACCCCTTATATAAATAACCAATATAATTCCATTTGCAACTATGTTAATATGAGTGTAAACTAATTTAAAAATATATTTCTATTAAAATGGAAATTGCAAATAGAATTTCTGTTTAATTGTGGATTCATTCAGATTAACATAATTGCAAATGAAGATTATGTTGTTTTATTAATATGAAGGGTAAAATAGTCATTTCATCCTTTAATTAACACTGTTAAGGGCATAAACTGACGGAAAGGCCAAGAAAGGAACCAAATATAAATTTCTGTCCTTAAAAGAAAGTTCAAATGAAAAAAGGCCAAGAAAGGAAGCACTAACTTTTTTAGGTCAAAAAAAAAATTCTCTCTACATTTTATACCCTCAAGGCAAAAGTTTGTGTTACTAAGGCTAATGCTCCCCTCGGAAGAGGAGATAATTTCTGAAGGAGTCTGGAACCTCTTTTGTTTAAATGTTTTTTTCCTCAACAACATGTAGGTGTTGTGGCGTGGTCGGCGGGGCGATCGCAGCGGAGGAAGAAGAAACAGGTGAGATTGTGAATTGGATCTGAGAGGGTAGCGAGGAGGAGATCCTTCACTTCTGTCACCGGCCTGAGAATTGATCTCAGCCACGGCGACCTAAGAAGAGATACTCCAAAGAGAGAGCTTATTACTTCTTCTTCGATGCCTTACAATGGCTCCTAATGGCCGCCTTTATAAGTCAGGCACCCCCACTAAAACAGGAAACAACTAACAAACCATAAACTAACAAAACTCAATTAACTAAATAACAAACTTACTAACTGATCTCCCTTATCCAGTAGCTTGCGCCAGGCTTCTTTCTAACCACTTTCTGTTGTGTTGCTCTTCTTGCGGCTCTGATGAGTTTGGCCCACAAAAGAGTCTGCAACATTTTCCCTCTTCCCAACAAACAGCTCGTCTTCGAGCTGTATATTTGGGTAAGTCTGCTGAAATTCCTGGAGTTTTTGCCATGAAGTATCTGAAACAGCACATCCCTGCCATTGAACCAAAACTTCCCATGTTCCACGATTTAGTCTGGCCCTTAGTACCTTTTCTGGTGTAGGAACAACCCTGCCATGAAGCAACTCAGGTAATAGGGCAACTTCTGTTGGGGAAGTACCATGGAATTGCTTCAGGAGAGATACATGAAACACATTGTGAATGCGGGCCTTTTGTGGAAGTTGCAGACTATAGGAAACTTTGCCAATTTGTTCCAGCACCTCATAAGGACCGTAGAAACGAGGGCTCAGCTTAGACGAACTTGCAGTAATGCCCACTGCTGTCCTTTGATGCAAGCGAATCCAGACCCAATCACCGGGTTTGAATGTGAGCTCCCGACGAGATTGGTCCTGGTACTTCTTCATAATGTCCTGAGTTGTTGCAGACGATCACAAATTTCTGCTAAGAACTCATCTCAGTTGCATGACCTGCTGTTCCACGGCTGCCACCTTAGCCGCGCCATGATTATGAGTCAGCAGTGTAGGAGGTTCACGGCCATAGACGACCCGGAATGGAGAACACTTAATGGCGGACTGGTATGAAGAATTATAACAGAACTCTGCCCATGGTAACCATTGAAGCCAGGACTTTGGTCGATCCCCTGCAAGACACCTCAGATACATGGTGATTATGCGATTAACAACCTCCGACTGTCCGTCCATCTACGGATGGAATGCTGAGCTCATATGAAGTTTGACGTCAGCTAGGCGAAACAATTCACTCCAAAAGTTGCTAGTGAATATAGTATCCCGGTCGCTGACGATAGAGCATGGGACACCATGTAGGCGAACTATGTTGTCAAAGAAGGTTCTTGCCACTAATGCAGCCGTGTAAGGGTGGCTTAGTGCGATGAAGTGTGCATATTTTGAGAACCGGTCAACAACTGTGAGGATGACAGATTTGCCGCCTACCTTGGGAAATCCTTCAATGAAATCCATGAAGATGTCACACCACACCTTGGATGGAATTAGGAGAGGTTGTAGCAAGCCACCCGGGTGGAGATGCTCTGTCTTGTTTCGTTGGCAGATCATACATCCTTTGACAAACTCCCTGATTCTTCTAGGAGCAATGGAACTGTAGAATGTTGATCTGAACCTATGTAGAGTCTTCTGCACTCCTTCATGACCCACTATGTGAGCTTCCTGAAGCAATTTCGACCATGTTGGTGAGACATACGAAACAAAAATACGACCTTTGTAGATCAGAAGACCATCAACTTCACCCCATCCTTGTGCAGTTGTACCTTCCTGTATCTTAGCACGAATGGTGCTGTATTGGTCATCATTGACGCCTTCCTCTCTCAGCTGATCAAATATGTGGAATGTTGGTGTAGAGAGGACGTGGACTGCCAATTGTTCCTCATCACGAGGAGAAAGTGCATCTGCCACTGCATTCAACTTCCCCGTCTATATTCAACAGTCAAATCATACCCAAACAACTTGCTTACCCATGTATGCTGGGGAACGGTGGTCAAGCGCTGACCGAGTATGAATTTGAGACTATAGTGGTCTGTGCGTACTGTAAAAATGCGGCCCCAAAGATACGGCCTCCAATGCCTTACTGCTTTGACTAGGCCAATGAGTTCCCTTTCATATGCGGGCAGTTTGGCATGACGACGTGCGTACTGTAAAAACGCGGCCCCATAGATACGGCCTCCAATGCCTTACTGCTTTGACTAGGCCAATGAGTTCCCTTTCATATGCGGGCAGTTTGGCATGACGACGTGCCACGGTTTTACTAAAGAAAGCTATTGCTCCATCACCCTGTTGTAGTACTGCCCCGAATCCAGATCCTGGAGCATCACAGTCCACCACAAATTTCTTGGTGAAATATGGCATTTGAAGGAGCGGTGCTGTCATAAGGGCCTTTTTCAGATTCAGGAATGCAGATTCTGCTGCTTTTGACCACGGAAATGCCTCTTTCTTTAATAGTGCAATCAGAGGTGCTGCTAACGATCCATAGCCAGCAATAAATTTTCAGTAGTATCCGGTGAGGCCGAGGAAACCACGCAATGCTTTGAGGGTTCTGGGTCAAGGCCATTCCTCAACTGCCACCACCTTTGATGGATCCATGGCAACTCCATTTGCTGATATGATATGTCCCAAGTATGACACTTGTTCAGTCCCAAATGAACAGTTGGACTTCTTCAGGAACAGCTTGTGAGACCGCATCACTCCGAAGACCGCTTTGACATGTTGTAAGTGTTCTGCCCAAGATTTACTGAACACCAATATATCATCAAAGAATACAAGGACGGACTTTCGGATGAATTGCTTCAGAATATCATTCATCAATGATTGGAAAGTTGATAAGGCATTAGTTAAGCCAAATGGCATTGCTAAAAATTCAAAATGTCCTTGGTGAGTATGGAATGTCGTCTTGTAACTATCATCTTGATGCATGTGGACTTGATGATAACCACTTCGGAGGTCAAGTTTGGTGAAAAAATGAGCATCTCGGAGTTCGTCCATGTAACGATCGGATTTTTCTTACCTTTCGATAAGTCTCGATCTTCCGTGTCTTTGCCAATCCCAGGAGGTTGGCAAACACGACATCATAAGCGATCAATCAAGAAACTATAACAGAAGTATTAAACAAGAAATGAGAATATAAAATAGTAAGTCAAAGCAAATTATTAGAATAAAATCCTCCAAAGAGGTCCATAGGCACGCAGGCCGGAACATCTCAGAGTAGATAGATCACTATCGAGAATCCAACAAGAGCAGCAACAGAAGCATCAACATGGCAGCGGTAGCGAACCTCCTCCACACAGGCTAGCTTGAGCTCAGGAGCGGACTTCACGGTTCGTCGAAGACGTAGTCAAAGTCGAAACTGAGACTATCCTCTGAAACAACAAATTAGAAAGCCGTGAGTACGAATACTCAGCAAACCGCGTACTAAATAACAATAATGGATGCATGCAAATGGTTTCAAGGATAAAGGCATGGCTCAAGTGCTAAATGCAAGTTTAAAACATTTTATCTTATTTTAAAGATGCAAGAAAGCTTTATTTTAAAACTGTCAAATTTTATTATCTTGCCCCGCAGGGATCTCCATTATCCTGGACGGGGGTTCATTTTTAAATGCCGATGTAATCTTCACACTCGGCCACAGCTCAAAGGCCGAAATCCAAAACATTTTGAAATAGGAGAGAAGGAAGAAAAACAAAACTACTGAACGAGGAGCACAAGTCAGGGGGGTGTCCTTCCAAAAAAGATGTGGCAATGCGCATTGACTGTAACTCTGCAGATGTTATGCACCTGGACCCACGAGAATCGTCATCAGAAACTACCGTCATAGTCTCGACGAACACATAAGACCCGTCTACAAGCTTTAACTGGCGCTATCCGTCCTCCAAGATAGGGATCTCAAATGCCTACGCAATCGGGTCCTGTAGCTCTGAAGAGCCTACCACTAATAAGGTGAGATATCTCAATCTCATGTGAGAAGCCATAGCTCTACACCACACTATACTAACACAGCACCGCCAACCCACAGGTAAACAACAAGTCTCGGTAAGCTTCAAAATCAAGCCACTGACCATAAAGGGTAACATGATGTGCATGGCTGTCAACTGAGCGTACAAGGCTAGAAAGACTCGGTCTTTAATTGCCAGGGCAGGCACTCTCTCCAACCTCAACGCCAATAACCAACAAGTCTCACGGAAAGATCTCAGCCCGAATTTTCCCGTTGTACCCGCAACAGGCACGCCCATAGGGACTTCCCAAAAGTCTCCCAGCTCCTCATACTCCATCCTGCCCCCGTTAAATAGTTATGCATAGTTATTTGCAAAACTCACACATTTGAATCACAGTTTAAAAGCATTTAACACAAATTCCATTTTTATAGTGATAGGTGTGAGATAAAAATAAATGCGACTAAGCATGGCTAAGCATAAAAAATAAAATAATTATTCTAAAGCAATCCTGGGGCTCATATTTGTAGAACAGTAAATAGGCACAGCTTAGGAATGTTGCTAGCATATTTTAAAACAGTTGGCATGCAAATTAGGGTTGCAAACAAAACATGCAGTTTAAATACTGGGTACAAAAGTGATCAAGGACGCGGCTTGCCTGGCAACTCGGGATCGAAGTTAAGATCCGGGTCGTCGAACTTAGCGGGCTCGCAGAGCTCCTCCTCGGGATCAGCAGCTAATCACAACACGAACAGTAGTCAGACACTAGGTACGCGACAATTAAAACCGGTAATTAAATCTAAATTGAAGCTACTATGCAAAACGTACGCAAAACATTCCCGAAAAAAACCTACACGACAATCGCGACGAGACAAATTAACAAAACAATTTTTGGAAAAATAACTGAGATCAAACGGAGTTCTCCAAAAATCGTAGATGATCTAGACCACAAGGAATTAGATTAATCATAGAATAATTAATCGCAACTAGATTAGCAATTAATTCAACAATTAATCAGAGCGAAAAAAGGAATTTAAGAGAGAGAAATTCCTTACCACAGATATGGAAAATCAGAGCCGAAATCTGGAGATCAGCGCACTGGAAAATCGGAGCGCGGAGAAACCGGAGCCACGTGCTAGAAAAAATCAGAAAACAGAAACGACAACGTGCACTGGAAACCGATTGGGGCCGGCGCGGTCTTCGGACCGGAGACCAATGGAGGGGGTGCAGCGCGCGGTCCCTCGGACCGAGGCGAGTGCGACTTCGACAGAGCGCGGGGTTGGCGATGCGGGAGTTGACGGCGACCAGCACGGTGATGTGACGGATGACGGAGGGCGGCGCGACGCAGGAAGACGCGGCTTGACGACGTCACACAGAACGGGTGTCGGGCATCGGAGAAGGCTGACGGCTCGCGGGAGCGACGGCGACGTGATCTCCTCGCGTGGCTCGAGGCAGCTGCTGGGGTGGTTGGAGCGACACGGCTCCAAGCTAGGGCGCGCGGGGAAGGAGGCTGGCGCGGGACCGGAGACTGTCGGCGTGGGACGTCGGCTCGGCGATGTGCTGACTCGAGCGGTGCGGGGAACGAAGTGGCGCAGGGACAGGCACGACGCGGAAGCAGATTGGCGGCGACTGGAAAACGGAGGGCGAGCGATGTGGAGATTTTTCTGGAGAAATGGGGGGAGAAAATGGGAGGTGAGGGAGAGGATAATAATGGGAGGGGTATTTATAGGAGGATTAAAATGGGGTAGGTGGGAGAGGATAAAATTGAGAGAAAATAATTAGGGAAATTATTTAGTGATCTGAAAGATTAATCTGGAATTTCCAGAAAATAATTTTAGCCCCAACGAAAATTACGCGGACTAAATTATTTCAGCATCAAAACAATTTGGAAAGAAGGATTTCGAATTAGACGGAACAAAATTCGAGAGATATGATATTTGATGGGAACAAAAATTGAGATAACTCGCCGCTTTATTAATTTGAAATTTCTAGGATGTTACAGACTCCCCCCTTACAGGATCTCGTCCTCGAGATTAAGAAGCGGATTCAAACAGATAGGAAAATTCTTTCCTTAGATCATCTTCTTTCTCCCAGGTAGCCTCTAGCTCAGTGTGGTTGCTCCACTGGACTTTGAGAAACTTGACCTTGGACCTCCGTGTTTCCTTAAACGCTTGATCAAGAATCTTCACCGGGTAATCCAGGTACTCGAGCGTGTCTTGAATATCCAAATCATCAAGAACAACTTGCTCGTCCGGCACTAGAAAACACTTCTTCAAGTGAGAGACGTGAAACACCGGATGCACACCTGCAAGCTCGGATGGCAAGTCCAACTTGTAAGCATGGTCACCGATCTTCCTCTGAATCCGAAAAGGACCAACAAACCTCGAAGCTAACTTCCCTCAGACATGGAAGCGCCGCGTGCCACAGAGAGGTGACATCTTGAGATACACCCAATCATCAACCTCGAAAGAAATGGGCCCCCTTCTCTTATCCGCATAACTCTTCTAACGGCTTTGAGCAACCCGGAGATGCTCTCTAATCTTCTCAACCTTCTCTTCTGCAGCTTTGATAGAATCAGGACCGAAGAAAGACCTCTCACCAACCTCTGACCACATGAGCAGGGTACGGCATCTCCTACCATACAACGCCTCAAAAAGTGACATCCCCAAGCTAGCCTGAAAGCTGTTGTTGTAAGAAAACTCCGCAAAAGAAAGATTGTCCGCCCAGCTCTGCCCATAGGTGATCACACAAGCCCTTAACATATCCTCCAAAATCTGGTTAAAACGCTCTGTCTGACCATCTGTCTGAGGATGATAAGCTGAACCGCACACCAGGTGTGTACCCATAGCCTCATGCAAGCTCCTCTAGAATCTCGTGGTAAACTGAGACCCGCGATCAGACAGAATACTCCTTGGTGCACCATGCAACCTCACGATGTGATCAATGTACAACTTGGCCAACTGATTAATTGAGTACCTCTCATTCACAAGGAAGAAATGAGTGGTCTTGGTCAATCAATCCACCAGCACTAAGATAGCATTATGATGGCGAGACGTCATCGGCAAACCTGTGATGAAATTCACACTGATGTCATCCCACTTCCAAAAAGAGATCAACAATAGTGAGTAAAAAAAACGACCAGAAACTCATAAGACCCATACCTCGTCACGAACGAAGTCTTCGAAATGTCAGAAGGACGAATCCTCATCTGGTGATACCCGATCTCAAATCAATCGAAGAAAAGAACTTCGCACCCTTCAACTGATCAAACAAATCATCGATCCTTGGCAAAGGGTACTTGTTCTTTATTGTCACCTCATTCAAAGAACGGTAGTCAACGCACATGTGCATTGACCCATCCTTCTTCACAAACAGCACAGGGGCTCCCCACGGCGAAGCACTCGGCTGAATGAACCCTTTACTCAAGAGCTCATCGATGTGCTCCTTAAGCAAAGCAAGCTCATCGGAAGACATCCGGTACGGCTGTTTGGCAATCGGTGCGGTACCAGAAAGCAGATTGATCACGAACTCAACATCTCGATCTGGAGGATGTCCCAGCAACTCATCTAGAAACACCTTCAGAAACTCACGGGCAACTGGAATCTGCTCCAAAGATAACTCCTGCAAGCTGCAAACTGAAGGTGGAACTCTGAACGCTCTAGGGGCGCACACCACCCGAACACCGTAGTGGTTAACCAAGAACACAACCCTCTCAGCACAAGTGATGACTCCCTGGTGCCTCGTCAGCCAATCCATCCCCAAGATGACATCAATGTCACGCGAGAGAAGGACGATGAGATCGGCTAGAAAGACCACACCCTCAATTGAGATCCGAACACCTCTACACTCAACACAACTCTTGTAGACTCCAAGTGGTGAAGTGGTAAGTGTAGGTATCACTGAGAGTGAGGTAGGGAGACTGTGTGTAGACACAAACGTCGATGACACAAACGAGTAAGTAGCCCCCGAATCGAACAAAACCGTCGCTAAGTGAGAGTGAACCAAGAACTCACCAACGACGACGTCAGGTGCCTCCTAAGCCTCCTCCACAGAGATGTGGTTCAGGCGGCTGCGCGTGACGCTCGGCTGAGCAGCGCCACGGCTCGCTGAACGCACTCCTCGACCTCCTGACTGGTGCGGTGGCCTAGCGGTAGTGGTAAACTAAACACCACCTCCCCCAGGTCCTTGCTGCTGGCGCCTTAGACACTAAAACGCCTTGTGACCCTCCTGGCCACACTCGAAGCAGCGAACCGAGGGCTGACCCGCTGTCGGACGAAAAGAGGACTGCTGCTGCTAAAAGACACCTCTCTGGCTCTGAGAACTCTTCTGCTGAACTGAAGCTGGAGCAGGAGCAGTGGATCGGCGAAGGTGGGCTGTCCCGATCCCTACTGGAACAAACCACTGAAACGCGGACGCTGCGAAGCCTCGCTACTGGGTCCCTGACCAAGAGCCCTCCTCTTAACATCCCTGGACCAATCGAGCTTCTGAAGTGACACCTCCAAAGTCAAGCATATGTCAATCAGCTCACGAAAGCTCCTCTGAACACCATCATCCAGATACGAAAGCATCTCAAGATGTAGGCCGTTCCGAAACCAGTACATCTTGTGGCGCTTAATCGATACCTCCTCAGGTGCAAAGCGGCTGAGCTGAGTGAAACGGTGAGCGTACTCAGTGACAGACATACCTCCCTGACGAAGGTTATGGAACTCCTCCGCCTTCGCGTCTATGGCTCCCTCAGAGATGTGGAAACCACGAAAAGCAGTGACGAAGTCGTCCCAAGTGAACTGCTCTGGGTCGTCGAGAGTGGCGTAAAGAGTGTCCCACCAAGCACCAGCTGCACCAGTCAACTGGTGAGCTACCAGACAAATTGCCTCCTGGTCGTCGCACTGAATCAGGTCCAGCTTTTTCTCAATATCTCTGAGCCAATTGTCAACATCTAGAGGATCAACTGCACGGTCAAAAGTGGGTGGGTGCAAGCTCAGGAACATAGCCATGCGAGAATTGGCTGGCTGGTGGTATTGTGCGGCGTCAGGAGCAGGAGCACGACCACGAGGCTGCTGCTGTGACTGCTCGATAATCCGCTCAAGCAGAAGCGTCTGCCGGGCCATCACCTCCGCCAGGTTCGGAGCAGCTGGAAGCTCCTCACCAGGCACGGCAACACCAGCAGGCTCAACTCCAGAGTCCATGGCAGCTCTTCTGCCACGACCTCCAACCTAAGGGACTGGTGCTCCAGCACGGCCACGCCCACTGCCACGCCCTCGACCAACGCCAAGCGCGTCAGTCACAGGTGGCACTGGTACACGGCCTCCAGCACCGCAACCACGACCTCTGAGGGCAACACCACGACCACGCTCAGCAGGTGGTGGTACCTCAGGGTCCTCCAGAGCGGCCTCCTCAAAATGAGCCTGAAGACGTCCAGACCTCCTTGGAGCCATCTGTTGCAGGAAAAAATTTCTGATTAAAAAGATAGCATCAGCAGAAACAAAAATTACTGAAAAAGACAGAAGAGCAGATCAGGACAAGAATAACTAAACAAGCACAATTCTAAGCAAACCAGACTTCCATCAAGAAAATGATGAGATTTAAGAAAACAACTTTCACGACGAAGGTTTGATAGCAGATTCGGAATTCTAGAAACATTCTTTAGTTACGTCCAGTTCTACGGTTTCGCTCCTACGGTCAAGTATGGTTCTGATACCACCTATAATGATCGAGTTTTTCTTACCTTTTGATAAGTCCTGATCTACCGTGTCCTTGCCAATCTCGGGAGGTTGGCAAACACGACATCACAAGCGATCAATCAAGAAACCATAACAGAAGTATTAAACAAGAAATGAGAATAGAAAATAGTAAGTCAAAGAAAATTATTAGAATAAAATCCTCAAAAGAGGTCCATCGGCACGCAGGTCGGAACACCTCAGAGTTGATAGATTACTATCGAGAATCCAACAAGAGCAGCAACAGAAGCATCAACATGGCAGCGGTAGCGAACCTCCTCCACACAGGCTAGCTTGAGCGTAGAAGCGGACTTCACGGTTCGTCGGAGACGTAGTCGAAGTCAAAACTGAGAGTATCCTCTGAAAACAACAAATTAGAAAGCCGTGAGTACGAATACTCAGCAAACCACGTACTACCTAACAACAATGTATGCTTGAAAATGGTTTCAAGGATAAAGGCATGGCTCAAGTGCTAAATGCAAGTTTAAAACATTTTATCTTATTTTAAAGATGCAAGAAAGTTTTATTTTAAAACTGTCAAATTTTATTATCTTGTCCCGCAGGGATCTCCATTATCTCGGACGGGGGTTCATTTTAAATACCGGTGTAATCTCCACACTCGGCCATAGCTCAAAGGCCGAAGTCCAAAACATTTTGAAAAAAGAGAGGAGGAAGAAAAAACAAAACTACTGAACGAGGAGCGCAACTCAGAGGGTATCCTTCCAAAAAGACATGACAATGAGCATTGACTGTAACTCTGCAGATGTTATGCACCTGGACCCATGAGAAGCGTCATCGGAAACTACCGTCGTAGTTCCGACGAACACACAAGACTCGTCCACAAGCTTTAACTGGCGCTATCCGTCTTTCAAGATAGGGATCTCAAATGCCTACGCAATCGGGTCTTGGAGCTGTGAAGAGCGTACCACTGATTAGGTGGGTATCTCGATCTCATGTGGGGAGTCATAACTCTACACCACACTAACACAACACCGCCAACCCACGGGTAAACAATCAGTCTCGACAAGCTTCAAGATCAAGCCAAAGCCTATACAGAGTAACATGATATGCATGGTTGTCAACTCAGCGTACAAGGCTAGAAGGACTCGGTCCTTAATTGCCGGGGTAGACACTCTCTCCAACCTCAACGCCAACAACCAACAAGTCTCACGGAAAGATCTCAGCCCGAATCTTCCCGTTGTACCTGCAACAGATACGCCCACAGGGACTTCCTAAAAGTCTCACAGCTCCTTATACTCTATCCTGCCCCCGCTAAATAGTTATGCATAGTTATTTACAAAACTCACACATTTGAATCACAGTTCAAAGCATTTAATACAAATTCTATTTTTATAGTGATAGGTGTGAGATAAAAATAAATGCGACTAAGCATGGCTAAGCATAAAAAATAAAATAATTATTCTTAAGCAATCCTAGGGCTCATATTTATAAAACAGTAAATAGGCACGGCTTAGGAATGTTGCTAGCATATTTTAAAACAGTTGGCATGTAAATTAGAGTTGCAAACAAAATATGCAGTTTAAATACTAGGCACAAGAGTGATCAAGGAACGCGGCTTGGCTAGCAACTTAGGATCGAAGTCAGGATCCGGGTCGTTGAACTGAGCGGGCTCGCAGAACTCCTCCTCAGGATCAGCAGCTAATCACAACACGAACAGGAGTCAGACACTAGGTACGCGACAATTAAAACCGGTAATTAAATCTAAATTAAAGCTACTAGGCTAAACGTGCGCAAAACATTCCTCGACAAAACCTACACGACAATCGCGACGAGACAAATTAACAGAACAATTTTTGTGAAAATAACTGAGATCAAATAGAGTTCCCCAAAAATCGTAGACGATCTAGACCACAAGGAATTAGATTAATCACAGAACAATTAATCGCAATTAGATTAGCAATTAATCCAACAATTAATCGGAGAGAAAAAAGAAATTTAAGAGAGGGAAATTCCTTGCCACAGATCTTGAAAATCGGAGCCAAAATCCGAAGAGCGGTGCACTTGAAAATCGGAGCGTGGAGAAACCGGAGCCACGTGCCGGAAAAAATCAGAAAACGGAACCGACAACATGCACTAGAAACCGATCGGGGCCGGCGCGGTCTTCGGACCGGAGACCAATGGACGGGGTGCAGCGCACGGTCCCTCGGACCGAGGCGAGTGCGACTTCGACAGAGCGCGGGGTTGGCGATGCAAGAGTTGACGGCGACCAGCACGGTGATGCGACGGATGACGGAGGGCGGCGCGGCGCAGGAAGACGCGACTTGACGACGTCACGCGGAACGGGCGGCGGGAGTCGGAGAAGGTTGACGGCTCGCGGGAGCGACGGCGACGCGATCTCCACGCGTGGATCGAGGCAGCTGGGGCGGTTGGAGCGACGTGGCTCGAAGCTGGGGCGCGCGGGGAACGAGGCTGGCGCGGGACCGTTGACTGTCGGCGTGGGACATCGGCTCGGCGACGCGCTGACTCTGAGCGGCGCGGGGAACGAAGTGGCTCAGGGACAGGCGGGCGACTGAAAAACGGAGGGCGAGCGATGTGGAGATTTTTCTCTAGAAATAGGGGGAGAAAATGGGAGGTGAGGGAGAGGATAAGAATGAGAGGGGTATTTATAGGAGGATTAAAATGGGATAGGTGGGAGAGGATAAAATTGAGAGAAAATAATTAGGGAAATTATTTAGTGATCTGAAAAATTAATCTGGAATTTCCGAAAAAAAAAATTTAGCCCCAACAAAAATTACGCGGGCTAAATTATTTCGCGATTGGGACAATTTAGAAAAAAAGATTTCGAATTAGACGAAATTCGAGACAAATAATTTTTGATCGGAACGAAAATTAAGATAACTCGCCGCTTTATTAATTTGAAATTTCTGGAATGTTACAGTCTAGTAGTTCATCCGCTATTGAAATTGAAAATTTATCTTTGACTGTCTTTTCATTCAATGCTCGATAATCAACACAGAACCTCTATGAGCCGTCGGCCTTTTCACCAACAGTACAGACGAAGAGAAGGCAGAAGTGCTTTCTCTGATAATGCCTTGTGTCAGAATGTCTGCACATTGTTTTTCAATCTCATCTTTGAGTAGTTGTGGGTACCGATATGGTCTTACTGCTACTGGAGTAGTTCCTGGTAACAGATGAATGCGATGAACTTGCCGGCGTGAAGGCGGCAGTCCCCTTGGTTTGTCAGATATCTCTGCAAATGAAGCAATCAGAGTATCCATGAGTTCTGTGTTAGATGAGATCTGATTGCAAACTGCAGTACTGCCTCCCACTCCTTGTAGCCGCACTGATCTTCCTTGATGCTAGAATGCCATAGTGAGGTTGTCAAAGTTCCATAATATCGGTCCCAAAGATCTGAGCCAATGTACTCCCATATCAAAACCAGCTAGCGGCAGAGAATAGCAGTCAATTTCAATGTTTTCCTCATTTATGGAGATCATGGTGCGTGAACACAGTCCTGCACTCATTAAGCGATCCCCATTGGCCACACAAACAGATAGACCTAGACTTGGTGATACTGGTAGATCCAGACTTGAGATGATATCATGATTAATAAAAGAGTGCGTTGATCCAAAATCCACAAGGGCAATTAGTTTAGTACCTCTGACTATTACTTCCAGTTGCATTGCGTTTGTTACACCAATACCAGTTAAGGCATGCAACGATATACCCAGATCAGATGCAACATTGTCAACCTCTTCTTCATCATCCAGCTGAAGCAAGAATACTGCCTTTGTGTTGCCGCTACACTTGTGGCCAGGTACAAACTTTTCTGGACAGTGGAAGCATTCTCCATTGGCTCGCTTGGCTGCTAGTTCTTCAGGTGAAAGCCGTCTAAAGCGTGGCTTGGATATAGCTTCAGAGGTGTTGGAAGGCTTCATGGTTGCTGCTGGGACTGGTGTTGTACTTGATGTGGTAGCATTTTTCTACGCTGGAGCGGCATTATACTTCATTGGCAATGTTCCCATCTTACCATTTTCTAGGTGCGACCCGCGCTGCTCATACGCACGAGCCAAGCTCATGGCGGTTTGCAGGCTCATGGGAGCTTGGAGTTCAACATCGGTGCGCAAAGGCTAACCCAATCCTGCAGTGAATAGATTGATCGGTTGTTTCATAGTGAGATCCTCACAGCGGCATAGGAGGGCCAGGAATTGCCGTTGATATTCCTCAACCGAGCCTGTGTGATGCAAATCTTTGAGTTCGGCCAATCCATTGGATTGAATTGGGGGGCGAATCGCAGATTCACAAAGTCAACATCCATGGTCACGCTCTAGGGCGTAATACCATTGTGCTGCCACTCCATCCATATGTAATGATGTGATCCATACCTTCTCATCCAATGTCCTCATACCGCGGAAGTACGATTCACATTTGGTGAGCCAAGTTAATGGATCAGATTCACCATCATACTGTGGAAAGTTGAATTTGGGCAGCGTGGACCTCTATGATCTTCATCTTTCTTATCCTTGAGACCACGACTCGAATCCTTGTTGTTCTGGTTCTTGGCGCCAGGAGAAGACCCAGAATTCTCCCCAGACTTTCGCTACTCTTCAGTGCAGGCAATGCGCGCATCATGGGAGTCGAGGCGAGCATTGAAAGTTGCCATCTGTGCCAGCAACCGGTCCAGTTTCTGCGAATCTGTGAGCTCCTCAGGATCAGATGTAACGCCAGACATGGTCGATGCGTTGGGTCTGGAATCTGATACCAAATTGTTGTGGCGTGGTCAGCAGGGCGATCGCAGCGGAGGAAGAAGAAATAGGTAAGATTGTGAATTGAATCTGAGAGGGTAGCGAGGAGGAGATCCTGCACTTCTGTCGCTGGCCTGAGAATTGATCTCAGCCACGGCGACCGAAGAAGAGATACTCCAAAGGGAGATCTTATTACTTCTTCTTCGATGCCTTACAATGGCTCCTAATGGCTGCCTTTATAGGTCAGGCGCCCCCACTAAAACAAGAAACAACTAACAAACCAGAAACTAACAAAACTCGATTAATTAAATAACAAACTTACTAACTGATCTCCCTTATCCAGTAGCTTGCGCCAGGCTTCTTTCTAGCCACTTTTTGTTGTGTTGCTCTTCCTACGGCACTGATAAGTTTGGCCCACAAGAGTCTGCAACAGTAGGAGAGATGTGCATCATTCTACTGATAAGTGAAGAGTTTACAAAGGTAGTTTACAATGCACGCTAAGCACGCAATTGTCCTTGGGCCTTAGAACATTGTTACAATGTTCTCTTTTTCTTCACAATAAAAGTAATGTATTTCAGGGCGGAAATTCATCTCACGCTCGATGCAGTTCACATATTGGGATGTGTGGCCAAAGAGAGGCAGCGAAAGTGCAACATTTAGCTGTTGACAACCATTTCACCGCACAGTCAGTGGCTTCAAATATGGTGTTGGCGCAACGATCACAGTCGGCAATATGCTTGCAACAAGTTGACAAACTCAGCAGCCCCATCATAGATCATCAGCAAAGAAGGCATGTATGCCTCCCATGTCATCTCAACCATTCAATATACTATTTAGCCAGGACAATTAAACGGCATCAATAGAAAGCAAGATGACGAGTAATCAACCAAGAGAGATACTAAATCAAGGGTAGACACAAACATACACTGTACCATTTCCACTTTTTACTAATACTTTCTATAGTCAGCAAAGGGAAGCTCCAAATCTGTCATAATTTTCACTCTCTAAAGAGAGATGGTTTGGGTGGCTCAAAGACATGGCATGGACATTCCTACGATAAGTTAATTTAATCATTCTTTCACTCGTATAAATACCTACTAAAAATATTTTGTACTCCAGCCCTCTAAGCATCTTCATTGTACAAAGCTTTTAAGGAACAAAAACAAGCAGCACTTTTGGTAATACTTTTTTAATTGCTCCCTGATAAAGCATTTTTAGCATGATAACTGAGCTAACACTCCCAAATCGTGAAACAGGATCTGCGCTCACGACATTTTCCGATAAAATAAACTGGGATGTTTCCTCTTATGTTAGAAGTAAAACCTGTGAGCCCACGTGTCAGACACATCAGTGAAATCAAGGATTATATTTTTTTTTCTTGGAAAATAAGGAGATGCCCAATTATTTGCATTTTTCCACTTCATCCGGAGAATTGTTTTGTTGTGTCAGTTTCAGCAAAACTCTGTTCAAGACTTCATATGTGTTACATCTCCATGTTGACTGTTGGGCTCATTGTTGAAGCCAGTATCATCAGATTTTGAGATCTCTGTAAATGCGGGCACCGAACGAGATTTGTTCTTAGTGACTTGATGATGGGTCTTAGATCGAGGCAAGTTAGGCACAATTGTACAAAGACAACATAGCGGTCAGCCATGGGTCACGGCCATATGGGCCACAGCAGATGGCCCCACTTCTTGACTCTCTCTCTCTCTCTCTCTCTCTCTCTAACGGCCAAAAAGACTACCTCCCTTAAATCCAGCGATTACGAAAGGTATTAACACTTAATTTTGTTTTTACGAGTGTAATGATCTGGGCACCCGCTCATCCTGTGATGCGGCTACCATCTTCTCCGCCTCTTCGTCTCAGATAACAGAACAGCAGAGGACAACAAGCGCTCCTCGGGTGCCATAGAAATTATTGTCACTCTGAAAGTCTAATCCGCTTGAAAGGAAGGTCAGTGTCCATCTATTCTTCTTTCTGAAGCGTCCTTTACATGTACTCGCTTTCCCTCTCTCTTTTTCTTATCTCTGCTCATAAGGAACTGGCCATTAGGAGTAGTTGATCTGCTATCCGTCAGTAGAGTAGGCGAAATGTCACGCATCGATTCGGGCGCAGAAGCATGTGATTTCGCCTTAATCGCTGGATCATGAGCCACTGATCCGATGGCTTCCCATTAAGCATCAGTAGTCAGTAGTACTGTAGTCTTTAGAGAATGATTCAACGTTCCTTGGGTTCTGTAGTCTTCAAGGTTACATCCAGTCGTACCCGGTGGTAACTGATCACACAGTGCATAGGAGAACGTATACACTGCTCCCGCATGTGATTTGCGCTAGAAAAGTTATATATAAATTCAACAACAATTTGAATGGATACGGAATGTCGTCATTTTTGAAACTCCAGGGGACCAGCCTGGGAGATAGATGTGCTCATGCAAATTACTAGTGTATTTTTAACTTAGAGATGGACCGGTTACTGCCCATGTTAGTACAACTTTTTTCGAATTGGGGATTTCCCCGTTTCTATTACCAGAAGCAAACGGGAAGCATTCGTGATACATGGTCTTAAAATTCAGCAACAGGAAACAGGAAACAATTGGGATTACTAGTCAGTTGCTTTCTTCGAAAGCTATCACAATGGCTGTCTTTTCACCTTTTGGCTACACACTCTTCTACAATCACTGCTAATCCATTCTTCAGTCGGCATTACAATCATTAACATGCCTTGCAAAATTTCTAGATTCAGTTACTCTCTAACAATTTGTAGAATGGTTTCCAGGTATTGTAATTATAATTTTTTTCAGAGGCACGAGAGCGGCGTTACATGTATTTTATACTCATTTGCTATAAGTGGTAATCATAAACCAGGCCGAATTGCCACTACCAAGAGCCATCATCCAAATTACGTGGGGTTTAGTTGGTTAGCTTTGAGAAGATCCATTCCAAATGAAGCATTATGCAATCTGCTCCTTTCCACTGTTCACCACTACACTTTGGTGCACAGTTTCTGAAAGTGGAAGTATCAGTCCAAAACGATATCCAAACACGATGACTACTTGATTGTAATCTGGTGAAGAAAGATTGTCGTGGGGATCAGAGCATAATGCTAAATCCATGTGACCCCTTCTAGTCCTAATGCATTGTAAACGACGCATGCTTCTGCTTTCTTTTGGTATGGTCTCGCAATATAAAGGCTTGAAACCATGCAGGTGTCACAAGATCAGAGCACCCAGGGCTTCCTACTAAGGTAAGGCCCCTCTTCTTCAGGCTAGCTTCATGTGCTTGCTAGAACAGTACTTCTTCCTGTCCTTATTCATTTCTTTGTCCGTTTGTTTTCTTCCTTACAAAAAATTAGTCTAGCGACTATCGTTAAAATGCTCGCACAATACTAGTTTTGTAGTTATTTATCCTAGACCTGCAACGTTTCATTGATCAGCCACGCATTCGAGGTGGCTTCGCTTTCTCCCACTTCAGTAACAGACTCTGACTCTTCCACATGAAACAAAGTTCACAAATCGTACTGCATGGTGTGTGCGTACAGTCAATTAGGCAGTGCTTTTAGTCCAATAATTGCCATCGTTCTGTACTGGTTGTTTTGTAGCGGATTGTCCAGAGTAACCGATGCGAATCGCAAAACAGTGGAGGAGTATAAGTTATACTGTAGGTAGGACTTTGATATCACATTTAGTGGACGTCGAGAACCCTCCCCCTGACTATAAGTAGGCAGTGTAAGGGTGATCATTCCCTCATCACACCGTTCTTACTGATCTAATTCTGTTGTGTCCCTCAGCGCAGTCGCAAGCCTGATTCGAATGGTGCTGATGGACCGTTTCAGGAGAGGAGTGGAGTTTGGGATGGCCTCTTTTCAGAGATGCCATTCGCTGTCCTGTCAAATGGTGATGATGCAAATCCTCTGCCTATGAAATTATTTTATCATTTTTCTAGCTTTGTAAAGAAGCTAAACACAGATAGGGGCTAAGCATAGTAAGCTACAAGTATTATAAGTTTCAGGTGTTTATTCATTTGGCATAACTGCATCTCGCGACAAATTCAGAGAAAGTCTCAACTGTTGTATTTCAGTATCTTATCATTGTGCGTACTTCAGAAAGTATGCTACTACTACACCTCTCTTTTATCCCTTGTTGGTGACCATATTATTATCATTGCCCGTTGCTGAATGTTCAAACAGGCAGAGAGCCCACCGATCGATGCGCAGAATCCGGCGATCCGCTGTAAAGAGAAATCACGGCGTTCTAAGTGCTGCCACCCGACGGAGGTGCCGCCGGTCGTCCCTGAGCAGGCAATGGAGTTTCTCTCTCGGACATGGAGCCCCTCCTCCTTGGATCTGTTCCAAATACTCGCCCCCAGTGTATGTTATATAACATGGACCACAGCGTCAATTCTTTTTCTGCTTTCACCAACTAGGTGTCGACATCTTCCTCTTTAGTTACTCCATTTCTTTTCTGTTTGAGTTACTTCATCGCTCTACTTTTCAACTCGCATTACAAACATGATGATTACACAAGAATATATAAAAACCTCCTTCTGTATGTGTGTAAATTAAAGACCGGCAGTGTAAGTGTGCAAGGAGTAGGACTATGATTTCTTCATCTAATATCTACTTGTTACTTATTTTGTACTAATGAAGAGCCTGGGATCATCATCGGAAGACCATGAAGCAGACCAAGCAGGAGGAGACAAAGATGAAGACGAAGACGAAGAGAAAATTTTCGACACGGCCCGAACCAATAGAGAAAGAGGCCAATTGTTCGATCAGACATGGGTAAGTTGTTCATTGGGCTCACGTCTTGGATGTTACAGCAGTTTATATCTTGATATGATCGATTAATTCCTGCATTACTTGACAGGGAGTTCTAGCCAGTGGCAAGCCTAGGTCTGCACAGCGCATGCGCAAGCTATCTCAACCTACCTGGGTAAGAACGCAGCATAAAAGATTGTACGTAGTACCAATCAGGTTTACACAACAATACCCTCGTTTAGAGCATGAGAATTTTCCACGCTCCCTAACATGGCACAGTTTATGAAACACAAAGTAATAGAGCACATTGAACTGCAGTAACAGAGCAGTGTTCACTTTGTCGGAATTGATACAGTGTTCACTTTGTTTTTTCCACTGACCAAAAAGATGTGGAAAAAAATATCGCAGCTCAACGCTGGGCACATGAAGACAATGCTGCGCGGGTTCTTCCTAGACAGCGTGCCGGTCACGGGAAGCCGGCGGAGGAGGCGGCGAGATGAGATCCGGCTTCACTCGGCGCAGGCGCACGCGGCTGTGTCCGTCGCGCAGCTTGCGGCGGCGGTGGCGGGCGTCGTGTCGGTGTGCGAGTTGAGGCCAGCTGCCGCCGCGGCTGATAAGAAGCTGGGTCCAGTTCTCGCGTCCGCCGCGGCGCTGGTCGCCACCGTGTGCGCGGAGGCGGCCCAGACCGCCGGAGCCAACCGCGGGCGCATCACGTCCGCTCTGAGGAACGGCCTCGAAAGCCGCTCCTCCGCCGAACTGCTCACGCTCATGGCCACTGCCGCCACATGTATGTGTAGCGATCAACTTCGAATCTTCCATCGATGCAAACCATGAAACAATGATTTTTGCTTGAAATTATATAACATCTGCGCGTTCTTGTTTCATTTGGTGCTTCTTTCAGGTTTGAGGGGAGCAGCGGCGCTGAAGCTGAGGACAGCTGACCTCAAGGGAATCAGCAGCGGTAGCAACGCCATGGCCATGAGCATCAGCGCTGGCATCCAGAAGGGCACAGCTCTAAGGGTCTGCCTGCCTTGTGGTGAGACATCATATCAAGCAGAAGGACTGCAAAACTAACGATATCATCTGGCACTGATGAGCTGATTGTATCTCTGGTGTCATGCAGGGAGGGTGCGGGTTAGGATTGTGTCCATCTTCCCGAAGCGCGGCGGCGGAGGCGGCGCGGTGGCGCTAAGGCTGGGGAAGAAGCGCCTTGGCGGCGCGTTCGCCACCTACGAGGACTGTAAGTAACAGTAGGACAAACGGACAAACAGCTCGTACTACTACCATGCACACGCGCACAGTCACGGCGCTGTTCCACAGCCGCGCGTCGGCGTGGGTTTGTTCCCTCTCGTCACGGTCCGCCGGAGAGGACGACGACGACGCCGCTCGTACCGCGGCGGCACTGCCCCGTAACACCCGAACCGTTTGGCCGGTAGCTAGCCCCGACACGCCAGCTTGACTTAACAACCCCTATCACGTCCGACCCACGACTGAGCATGACGAACGACGGACAAAAGGTCCAGTCCCATGACCCATCACGTTTGGCCTGGCGGTACGCGGCGCTGTTATGATTTTGGCCCTTGCTGTTTGGCTGCCGACTGTGCTGATCCTGATCCTGGCCTGGTTATTTTGTGGACCGAAAGATGATCGACGTCCGCCTGTCGTTTTGCTATGATTTTCAGATGAGGTCTCGTCGGTCGGCGACGGCGGTGGTGAAGTGGTGGTGGAGGACCGGCCGGCGTTCCCGGTGGTGGTGTGCGCGGCGGAGGGGGCGACGGTGCAGCTGCTGTTCGAGCACCAGATGCACTGCAAGATCTGGAAGGCGTCCATAGAAGGCATGCTATCCGAACAGAGGCTTAAGCGCGCGAACAACTAAATGACTAGTCTGTGATTATATTGGCCTCAATCAGTGGCGGAGCTACAGTTTGTGTAAAAAAGAAAGAAGATATGCTGCTACAGTTACAAACAGTTCTAAAAACTGGGTTTTTTTTTTCATATTCTCAAGGTGGATCACAGCCTACCTGACCACCCAGCCGGCTCCGCCCATAGCCTCAACCTTGCCTGGCCCTCGCTGCAATGTAGTGGCCTTTCTCTTGTGCCAACACGCATGTTTCTTGTATGTATAGATATATGTTAGAATATATGTGTGTGTGTGTGTTTCTTCATTTTGTCATGCATATTTCATAACCAGGAACCAAGGGTTCCCTTTTTCCCTGCTGTAGAATGGATAGTGTAATCATACGTAGATGTCGTATTGAGATTAATTAAGCTGCCATAAGCACTTAGAGCTTGTTTGTTTGAGGTTCTGAGAAAATTGTCTAGGACAGGTAGCAATATCAGACGCTTAATTTTTAGTGTCTGGGACTAAAGATTGCTGCCTGACCTTCAACCAAACAACCCTTTACATCTGTAAGGCTGAAAGACAAATAGCTACATATCGCCCGACGCAACATCTATACTGAGCCTCGGACTCAACCAAATGGATGATTTTCAGCTCAAGGATAGCGTCGTAGATGTCCATGGGTGCTAGCAGTGATAGCGAATTCCATTTTTACCATCAACAGTCGATTTATCACACTCCTCTTATATATCGCCATCTGATAGGAGTAGATTTATTCCTTCGTAAGCATACGGATATGATCAAAATGCTTCTTCGACAATCACAGGGCTCCACAGACCACGTAATTTGTCATGAGAATCATATTAAAAAAAGACAGAGTATACTGTACACGAGGGAATCACTAGGAAACAGCCAACAACTTTCGCAGAGAAAATTGCCTAATGCCAACGCCTTAAAATGTTGTAACGGGCCGCATAGATGTACAGTTTAGAGGCCTCTATTTGGCCCAACAGAAATGCCTATTGGCAGTAGTCATTTGAAGGCAACTAGAACCAGGCACCCTACCAGGTTGTTCACGGGCCTCACGGCGAAGGAACCCGAGCGCGGACCGCGTCAAATCGCCCTGCGTGTGCAACGACGCACGCGTTGCGGGCCCGCCCATTGAAAAAAGTTTGAATTCCGGGGAGGCGAAAGACGGACGAGACGACCGAACCCACCGTTCTGCGCTGCGCCGTGGTCCATCCGGGCGAAGGGCCCCAAAGCAGCCGCCGCCCTTATCCGCCGCCTGAATTTTGATTCCGAAACTACCCTCACATCTCTTCCTAGAAACAGCGCGGTTGTTTGGTTCTCCCTGACGCCAAAGTCAAAGTTTGATCCTCCTTAGAAGTTCTCGAAAGCCAGCAGAACATCATGCCTAATTTGTTTGAGAGTAAGAGTAGTTACAATAAGCATAGAACATGATGCTAACTTGGCTACAACTTTCAGATAATTGTTATACTAACTATTTAGCGTTCTATAATTGTTCTTTTTTTTAATTCATACTCCCTCCGTTATTAAATTGATGTTGTCATTGATTTTTAATATCAATTTTAATTATTTGTTTTATTCAAAAAAATTATAAAAATCATATATTTTATTATAATTTGATTAATCATTAGAGTCATTTGAATCACAATTTAAATTTTTACATATTTGAATTATTTTTTTAATAAGATGAATGGTCATTAAAAATTAACGACGACATCAATTTAAGAACAGAAAGAGTACATTACATGTTTAAAATACTATACACCACAAATCTAGTGATGCTTTATCAACCAGTCTAAAATAATTTTACATTGGGGCAATTGCGTTTTTACCTCTACTTTGGAGTTTAATTGTGCTTTTACTCTCATTTTTAAGGTTTGTGATTTTGCCCCTGACTTTTAAAAGTGAATATGAAGTTTACCCCTACTCTGTTAAAACAATCTAAATGTACTAAATATGACATTTACAAGACAAAATACTATTGATTTACCTCTATTTTTTAAAACATTATAATTTTACACTATGTTGTATGAGCATTGATAATATTTTGACATAATATTCAATTGTATTTTGTCGATATTTGGACTATTTTAGCATATTTGATAAATTTTAATATAATTTATATAAATTTTCATGAATTTATTGAGTTATGAATGATAACAGAGGGAGAGATACAATGATCATTTGCTATTTTATTTTATTTTTTTCTTATTTTATTTATTTATTTTTTGGTACTGAAGCTAACAGTGTTAAAAATAGGGTAAACGGATTGTTTGTTTTCAAATAGTAGGGGTAAAATCACCAACATTAAAAAATGAGGGTAAAATCACAATTGAGCTCTAAAGTAAGGTTAAAAATACAATTGTCCCTTTTACATTTGGGTTGATCCAATCTAATATTGACTAATATTTTTATATATTCAATTATTTTAATAATATAAAATATACAGAGTATATTGTGAAAATTTATCTTATGATGAATTTAGTAATTACAAGTTTTATGTTACTAACTATGAGTCACGAGGACTCGAACTTTTGATCCCATTAGTCCCGATACCCGTGCTAACCCTACGATATAAAGAAAAATATCAACTTTAAAAAATAATATATTCATATTAAAATTTGAATTTTCTCATTCTTCAACATTATTCTTAATATTAACCCAACACACCTGAACCAACATCTCTCATCTCTCATGGAAACGGCAATTTGTTCTTCTAATCAAAAGCCACTCATATATGAGCATTCCCTTTGCTAGAGTACTCCTACCTGGATAATTCCGTCTTTGTATCTCGCTCTCTGTTTAGAATACATGAGATGAGAGTATCCAAACTTCCGTCGTTGCTTTTGTTCGTTTCAAGACCCAAATTTTGTTTCACAACTGAACGATTGGTTGGCTTCCTGTGTTTTCTGTCCGCCCGTGGGAAACAATAATATTAAAACAAATTTGTTTTGTTTTGCAACAATTTTTTTATCTCATATATTTGTTCCGAGTAATTATGTTTTGTTAACTAACAATAGTTCATGTAGGCCTAAGATCAGAGTGATTTTGTTAACTAACAATAGTCTTTATGACCCATGATTTGAGAGATTCAAAATAGCTCGTTCTTTAAATTTTTAAGAGGTATCCGTGGAGAGATTTCATCCGTATAATTCTCAGTGCATTTTCTATGTGCACGTAGTCAAAAGGGCAAAAAAAATCTCTCTATGCCCCGCGTTTTCTATTCAGGACATTCCCCCGCTCTTTCTTTTTTAAGGAAAAGGTATATGTATCATATTTTTACTTAATACTCTCCAATTCTACCAGAAATCATATAAGAATTTGTTAGGAGTAAATTTCTCTAACTGGTTCATCCAGAGTCTTAGGGCAGAATTTTGACTTGTACCCTTAATTCCACTATGATTATTGATCAATAGTAGAATAATTCCTTCATAGAAATAGGAGACATAATTTACATGGATATAGTAAGTCTTGTTTGGGCTGCTTTAATGGTAGTCTTAACATTTTCTCTTTCGCTAGTAGTATAGGGGAGAAGTGGACTCTAGGGATAATACTAATTGCTTGAGTAGTCAAATTGTAGTATCAACTCTTTTCTTTAATTGATCATTATTTTTTCTCTCTTTCTTTAGTTTTGTTTCGCTCTTGTAAAAAAATCTTTTTTTTAAGAAAGAGTCTTTCCATTATACTATAATAGAAATAGAAAGAAATAGAATAGAAAGAGCTATTATAGTAATTAATAATTTCTACTAGAAGTGACGAGTCAAAATAAAGTTCTTTATTTAATAAAATTAGACTTTATTACACAAAGCTATTCACAACATATCGCACATTTTTCATTTATATTCTTTTCTTATTCTTAGAATTTTTTTGTTCTTTTTTTTTTTTGAAGGATCTCGCGTGAAGCATCTTGCTCGTTTTTAAGTATGAAAGATTCGCTGGTTTTTCCTTTTAGTTACTTTTTTCTTTTTAT
>BCLG01001290.1:72141-86668 GCA_001602295.1 Zoysia matrella | reverse complement strand
GGGCGCTCTCCCTCCTCGAACCTCTTGCTCGGTTGCTCCGGCTTCCTTCTAGAACCTTACATCACCACCGTGCTTCCTCTTCCCCCTCCTCCGCTCACTTCTCATCGCAGGATGACGACCATGGAGAACGTGATCGTGCTGGTGAACCGCATCCAGCGCGCCTGCACCGTCCTCGGCGACCACGGCGGCGGGGACGGCGCAGGCTCCCTCCCTACCCTCTGGGAAGCTCTCCCCTCCGTCGCCGTCGTCGGCGGCCAGGTCTGCCTTTTCCCATCAGCTACATATGGGCTCTCGTCCCGCCTAAGGTTCTGTTCCGCAGCTTAATTTCTTGGTGGCGTACAGAGTTCGGGGAAGTCATCGGTGCTGGAGAGTATCGTAGGGCGAGACTTCCTTCCACGGGGCTCAGGTACACCATGAATTTCGCGTAAGTCGCTGATTTCGCTGGAATTTTATTTAGTGAGCCTGTGGTTTGATCGGTAGGGATTGTGACAAGGAGGCCGCTGGTGCTGCAGCTGCACAAGACGGAGGAGGGGGTGCAGGAGTACGCCGAGTTCCTGCATCTTCCCAAGCGCCGTTTCACTGATTTCTGTGAGGGCCTTCTCTTTTCAAGTGATACCTGGTTGTTGTGGGTTATTGGAAAGCATTCTGAAATGAGAAATGGCTGACGTTCATACACTGATTAAAGATTTCACAATGTTTATCTTCTGCAGCTCTTGTGCGGAAGGAAATCCAAGACGAAACTGACAGGTTGACAGGGAGGACAAAGCAAATATCTCCAGTTCCAATTCATCTCAGCATATACTCTCCACACGGTACTTGAACCATGACCACAAGTTTACTTCTGCTTATTATATATCTATTTTCCAGGGATATATCACTGCTTCTTCTGTTGCTAAATCAGAATGATGGTTTTGTGCTATGTTTATCTGTGTTAACATTCTCTCTGTTCTGTTTGACAAAAGTAAATTGTTGTTTTCATCCCCGTCCTTTGATAAATTATATTGATGCTGGTGGAAGCTTCTTGTTGACCAGTACCACTTTATAGACTAGTTGGCTTGTGTGCAGTAGCCTCTGTGTAGATTCTGAATCTTCTTAATGGACATTTTCTCTGCATTTGGTTATTGCAGTGGTCAACTTAACACTGATTGATCTGCCGGGTCTAACAAAAGTTGCTGTAGGTATGCAACAATATTTAAATGCATATACATCCTTTTTGTTTGCATCGTTAAAATTAGGCTATGTTTATCAATAATGGGTCACTGAACATGTCTTTTTCAGAGGGGCAGCCTGAGAGTATTGTCCGGGACATTGAAAATATGGTGCGCTCATTTGTTGATAAGGTACGATTACTTGTCTCCCTCCATCCAAGATTTTCAAAGTGGCACACAAGTCTCTCATGTTTAGGCAATATTTTGATTTTTTGCAGCACTCTTTCCCTTTGATTTCCCTGCAAAATCTTCTACTTTTAGACAATTCTCTAAGATGGCTGTGGTATTACATCCCTCGTATTCAGTTTCTATGTCATCCTGTGCTTTAGCCTGCATTTGCATACAGCTCTACATACATATTGATGCATTACTTGTGTGGTTATTATACTGCTCTCTCATATTCAGTTCCTATGCCAGCCTATGCTTTAGGATGCAGGCTATGAGCCTCTAGTTAGCTCACCTTGTTAATGACTCCACATAGATATTGATGTTTACTTATATGGTTGTATTTCTTTGTTTTCTCCTGTAGCCAAATTGTCTTATACTGGCCATATCTCCTGCAAATCAAGATATAGCAACATCGGATGCCATCAAGCTGGCTCGTGACGTTGATCCAACTAGTATGGACCAAAATATTATGTTATACAGAATTTCTTTAAATTGATGCATCTGTTGTCTTATATTTTGCCAAGAAAAGGAACTGCCACATTCACCCTTAACGGCTAGAAATTACTAAGATTAGTGGTGGGATTACTAAGAAAATTGTAGTTCCCATTATGCCAAATTCTGTAACCACATTTCTAAATGAATGCGGCATACTGAATGCATTATAACACCGTCACGAGATCATTTTAAAAATAACTCCATGTTCTTCTTTCCAGATAACTCAATTTTTAGCTACATTATAAAAGTTAAAGTGCTGGATATATAAAAAGGCCATTAAATCTTCATTATCACAAAATTTTGAGGTGTGAGTGGAAGCTTGTGTTGCCAACCGCTGCAAAAAATTTTAGTCAGATCTAGTGTTTCTAGTGCCTGTCTTTGTAAAAAAAGAAGGGGAAGGAAGTCGAGAGCAGTGTATGTAACAGTTTTCCGGCCGTCTGGAGAAGGATCAGAGAGGAGAGAGAGATGTTGTTCAGGTTACCCGAAAGCTTTTATAACAGATAAACATGTTATGCGCTGACAAGGCGGAGCATAAATGGCCTGAAACAAACCTGAAAAAAATGATAATTCAAATTTGAGCTATTAAACCAACTTTGATTATGTCTTCAGGTGAAAGGACCTTTGGTGTGCTGACTAAGCTTGATTTGATGGACAAAGGAACAAATGCACTTGATGTACGTTTCTATTTCCCTCTTGTTCTGTCTGAACTTAGACCTGATTTTGCATTTTTATTGCCTTTGATTCTTTAACTAACCCAGGCCTACTCTTATTAAGGTTCTTGAAGGAAGGTCCTATCGACTGCAGCATCCATGGGTTGGAATTGTAAACCGTTCACAAGCAGATATCAATAGAAATGTTGACATGATTATTGCTCGGCGAAAAGAGCAAGAATTCTTTACTTCTAGCCCTGAATATTCTCATCTAGCGAGTAGGATGGGTTCAGAATACCTTGCTAAACTTCTTTCACAGGTTCTGTAAATCCTTCTATTGTTTTCATTTCTTTTGTTGGTGAGCTGAAAATGGTGAATGATATAGTGATGTTTCCATCTTTCAGCAACTAGAGGCTGCGATCAGAGCCCGCATTCCAAGCATAACATCATTGATAAACAAAACTATTGACGAGCTTGAATCTGAAATGGATCACCTTGGCAGGCCTATTGCCTCTGATGCTGGGGTACTTCTATTGAACTTGGGCTAAATTGTATTGGAGTCGAGGACACAGGAAAATCACATTTGTTCTTTTGCAGGCTCAATTGTACCTCATCTTGGAGCTTTGTCGCGCATTTGACAAAATATTTAAAGAACATCTTGATGGAGGGTAACTATCATATAAGTGTTTCCTGTTTTTCTATTGGCTGTATCTATCCAATGTTTTTTTGAGTGCCCTGACATCTAAAGTATGAAATTAAAATTTGTAGCCGGCCGGGTGGTGATCGAATTTACGGGGTTTTTGATAACCAACTCCCTTCTGCTCTGCGAAAGCTTCCGTTTGACCGCCACCTCTCTCTGCAAAATGTTAAAAGAGTTGTGTCACAAGCAGATGGTTATCAGCCTCATCTGATTGCTCCTGAGCAAGGGTACCGTCGACTAATTGAATCTGCTCTGAATTATTTTAGAGGGCCAGCTGAAGCTTCTGTAGATGCTGTAAGTAATCTTTTGTGCTGATTGCACTAATACTTCATTTCACCAACTGAAGAGTCTTACGTCGTGGAAGGCTTGTTTTCTTTCATACTTTCATTCTGAGTTGTATAGATTTTCTCAGTGAGTTAGGCTGTCCCTCCAAGAGTGGACTAACTCTCTTTTGTAATTTTCTTCAGTTTTGGGTGTCCTCCCCCCTAGTTTACTCTCTGTTCTTCCCTTTTATTTTACTAATATATATCTACCACAGTAGAGGCTTCCTCTACTGTTTATAGCTAAAAAAAATTGAAGAGTCTTACAATTGCTGCAGGTGCATTTTGTTTTGAAAGAGTTGGTGAGAATATCTATTGGGGAGACTCAGGTTGGTCCTATGCTAAAGCCTCAATTACACCATTTTTGAGTTTTCTCTGAGTATCTTTTTAAATGATTTCCCCAGTTTTAATTTAAGTCATATTGTATTGATAGGAATTGAAAAGATTTCCAACTCTTCAATCGGAGCTTGCTGCTGCATGCTATGAGGCCCTTGAGAGATTCCGTGAAGATGGCCGTAAAACTACCATACGGCTGGTAGACATGGAAGCGGCATATTTGACAGTAGAGTTCTTCCGCAAACTCCCACAGGAAGTTGATAAGACTGGACCTGGGAATCCTGGAACTGGGAACCCTGGAACTGGAAACCCTTCTACTCCTTCCGTTGATCGTTACACTGATGCACACTTCAGAAGGATTGCTACTAATGTGTCCTCATACATTGTCATGGTATCTGAAACATTGAAAAATACTATCCCCAAATCTGTTGTTCACTGTCAAGTTCGTGAAGCTAAACGCTCACTGCTTAATTACTTCTATACTCAAGTGGGAAGGAAAGATGTGAGTAATTACTTTATTGTTTGACTCATTTATTCTCTTACCAGACCTTCCTTTGACAAAATTTCTTTTTTATAGGCTAAGCAACTTGCAGTGCTTCTTGATGAGGATCCTGCCCTTATGGAGCGAAGGCAACAATGCTTCAAAAGGCTTGAGTTGTACAAATCTGCACGGGATGAGATTGATGCTGTGGCATGGACGCGATGAGGTGACATTTGAGATGCTTGTAATATATTCGCAGCCTTAATTAGATGCATTGTAATGCAACAGATGCAGAATTAGCAGTTGCTATTCTGCGCTTTAGTTGTCAAAACTCGGTAGACTGATCACTTGTATATTAGCCTGTTGGTATAACTTGTTGTGCACTGCTGTTGTGTCGTCTCAACTGTGGTTGAGATATGAACCCAGTAGTCTTTCACAACTGTGTGCAGACCCAGTAGCCTGGTAATATAAAGTATGAATGAGAGTGAAGTTTGTTGGTGACACTTCTTTTTCAACGGTGAAAACAGCAGGGGAGCTTTTGTTGGTGACACTTCTTTTTGAAAGGTGAAAACAGCAGGGGAGCTCCATACTGTACTGTTCGTTGGTGACACAGTTTTTGTGGCTGCACATATATGTTTTTTTTGTAATAATGCTGCACATATATGTTCTGATCCCCTGGTTCCTTTCGATTTAGTAATAGGTGCAGAATTTGGAATTTCAGATCACTGCATTCAAGCGCGGATTTGTCTAACAAGAATGTTTTTTTATGCAACTTGTTGCTAGTCAATCATAGAGAACATATTTATTTTCATTGTTTGGTGTGAGCACTGCCAGGTAGTTGAATCAGGGAATATGTTGAGCATTCTTGGCTTACATGACCTGCGCGCCCCTTCTGCTCTCCACTTATTGCTGTTTTATATCAAGGAGAAATGAGGAATAGCAATCTGTTAGTGTTTATTAATATTTTCACTAGTTTATATGAATGACGCATACACAATCATCCAGTAGAGAGATCAGCTTAGTCGGCTTCCGCATAAGTCTTTGGTCATTCGTGATGATTATGCTTGTATTACTACCTCCGTTTTAAAATATAAGTATTTTAAAGTGTGAATAAAGTCAAAATGTTTTAACTTCTACCAATAATATTTAAAAAATTACATAATTTTTAATATAAAAATATAATTTTTATGAAAGTTTATTTAATGATGAATTCAAAAAATATAATTTTCATATGATAAAACATTATTAATTATATATTATTAGTGGTCAAAGTAATAAAAATTTGATTTTGACTAAACCTAAAAATACTTATATTTAGAAACGAAGGGAGTATTTGGCAGTATCCAATTTAGTCGTGTTTACCTTCACAAGTGAACTTGACTTGGTGAGTCCGTATCACCTTTTTTATCTGAATTTTGGTTCCTCTTGTCAATCTTCGTCTTTCTAGAACTAACATGTCCCCTTTCTGGAACGAATAATGCATGGCGTTTTTTTAAGTCCCGGCATCGACAAGTTGAAGTGTTTTCAGGTAAATAGAGTGGCCAGCTAAGAATAACAAAATGTATAACATCCTCCCAATTAGGCCTTGAGCCGTCCTATTTTGCATAGCAACGCATCGTGTATGAGCCGGTTGCATATTTAGACCTCCTTTGAAACATAAGAATTTTACAGCCATTAGTTCGATTTCATAGGAAAACCATAGAATTTGAGGGGTTTTTTTTTTCTCACAATCCAAAGGGGCCGTATAGTTTACGCACTCTATATTCAGACCCGTGTATAGAGTACATTCTGGGTATTGCGTCTGAACATTCCTTGCCGTTGGTAGTTGCTTTTGTTGACATTTTCAAGTGCTGGTAGCTCCGGCATAACATTAATCCGTATAAAATTCAGTCATGTTCGTCGTTTGGTCAGTTGCACGACTCGTGTGAACTAGACTCTGCGTTAATCAACCTGCATTGATCTGACTTTCGGCTCTTCTAGGAACACGTTTATTTCTAGGTGTATTTTCTTCCATGAGTTTCCTGTATAGGTTTTTGAGAAATTTAGGGTAGTGCCTGGACTTGAGAAATGCTATTGCAAAGAGTTGTGGCCATTGGATAGCACTGCAAACTGTTAGCTGCCAATTACCACTGTTGTGAGGTTTCCTGTTAAATGCTGTCCGCAATTAAGTTTCAGGAGAGAATATTTTAAGGGCCCCCTTTGTACCTCCAGATTTTTCCTCGAATCTTGTGAAATTAAGTTGATTCTTTAAAAATTTATGTATAGTTCCTACATTTCAAAGGAGGTCTTGTACCACTAAGGCTTCCTTTGAAATGGAGGAATTTTTATATTTTTTATATTTTTTTTATAAAATTGAACTAATTTTTGTAAAATTATTATATAATTTCTATAAAAATCCTGCCTTTCAAATAAGCCTAAACCTTTACCTTGCTGAGGCCGCGCACTGGCAGTTGTCATCGCAAACCCATGCATCTGCTTGCCGCCATGATTTAAATCTCCACCTTACCTATTGATATAGTATGTGATTTAAATTTATGGCTTGCATATAGCTTTACATTAGTATAAGCCGTACTGTTGATGCATTGATATTCCTTCCGTTCTGAATTATTGTTGCCGGTGATTTCAGCAATAACAATTTGAATGGAGGGAGTATATACTAAAAATGTTCAACCATCATGCTGATTTCTCAAGAAAAAAAAGGCATATCAAAATATTTAGCAGGTCATGTTGAATGCTCAGCTAGTATTTCAAGGTTCTATCTGGCACAACAGGAATTTGTTAAAAAGCAAAATATATGAACAGTTAGTGAAAAACTGCAGAAAAATAAGTTACTCAACTAATAAGCTATGAAATAAATTTGTTATTTAGCGCAACTTCTTATTATTGCTGTGAATAACTTGTAAATAAGCCATGCCGCCGCATCACAGAGCGGAATGCCACGATTAGAGATGGCAATAAAGGTCCTGGGTTTGGGTACCCGGCAGATGCGGGGGCGATTTTTCACCCATAGGTTAGACTTGAATTCGACCGGAATAATTTCGGGTGAGTGTAAGTGCGGGTGCGGGGGCAGGTTTCTCCTCGCACTTGTAGGTAGCCTGTCAGGCCTTGAGAAAATAGGCCTAAACTCGATTCAGCCTCCCGGCCCACCTCCCACTACCTGTCTCTAGCATATAAAAGACTCAAATCCAAATAGAAACCCTAGATTTCATCTCCAACATACAGTCGTCGCCTGTCCTTCTTAGGTTGCACCACCCCGCCGCTGTGCCATGGCGGTCACCGCACTCTGGCCGTCACGGCGTCTTGGTTGTCATTGCACCCACATTGGCACCCCAGTCGTCATTGCGCCCCCATCGGCGCCCCAACCGTTACAGCGGTGGCACGTGGCTGCTGCACCCCACCGGCGCCGCGAGGCCCCCACATCGTCGCCGCCATCACTACCAGCCGCATCATCGCCGCCCCCTCAGCCTCGTGGCCGCCCTGCCCTTTGTGGCGCCCAACACCCACGGGGACACCTGACGGGTGCGAGCGCTAATTTTCACCCATGGGTGCATGTGCAGATCTTAAATTGCACCTGAACACTATCTCATCACGGTGGATTTTTATTTCACTCAGATCCGTTGCCACACCTAGCCGTGATGGAGACGAGCGGGAGCCGGGCAACTGCCGGGCGTTGATTGTGCCGGGCGTCCACCCGCCATAGTTTACGATCCAGTTTTCCCCTCCATGGTGTTCGTACTCGCAAGAAACCAGTTCTTAATAAGGCATTGATTGAGCCGTCCTAATCATTAATTCATTATTACGCTGATCACCACGCGAATGGATCGTCGTTGCCCCCGTCCGTGCTGCCGCATATTGTATTCTCTTGTACTAGTACAATACTACAACCGGTATCGCTGCCAATCCGTATGGAATACAATAGTACGTTATCACAGAACTAATTTTCCGACCGGTATTGATTGATGCTGCTGTCCTAACCGGGAGTCCGGGACCAACTGCTTATGGCATGTGTCACGGCCGTGCCTGGCGATCGTAATGTCCCAACCATCTCCAAGACAGGACCGCGCGCACCTTGGACTCGGATCACGAGCGGGTAAACAAGAACACAGGCCGGTAGTCGTTGGCCATTACCATTGTCATGTGACGGCTGCCGTCTGGTCGATCGATTGTGTGCTACTACTAGAGAGAGAGAGAGAGTGGTGGTAGTTTTCTATCCGATCCAATATTTTGCGAGGTGTCGCCTCGCGCGACACAGTCACCTCGCAAGTGATCGATCCTCGTGCAGGCCTTCCTCTTCTATCTCTCCGCAGTGGATAGATGGTGGTGGTTGCCGTACGCGGTTCCGGACGTGGGGAGCCGGCGAGCCGCGCGATCGGAGACCAAGATTTTAATCGCACATGTTTAGTGATCTCGTGGCGGTCTGCTGCTCGCCACATGCATGCCGCACACGGTCGGCGGCCGCTGCTCCCGGCCGAGGCCCGCGACATCCCCAATAATCACAACCACATCCAGTGCTCGGAATCGGATACATGGCGTCGTCGTGTCCTCGCTCGCAAGTCGTGTCTCCGCCGCCGTGCCGATGATGATGTGTCGGCGGCGTCTCGGCTGGGTCATGCCTTCCGCTCAGCCGCTACGGTGTCGTGGTGTCCGCGGCCGGTCCAGTCGGGAGAGACCGCGACCAGTGCGTGCCCAGACGGACACGCGCAAGGAAGCTTCGACGCGTAAAAGGACCGAACACTTGGAACTGTTCAGGACGACGCGGGCTACAGAAGCGTGCCACAGGCTCACAGCAGATCGACGGAATTGGCATTCTCAAAAAAAAAAAAAAAAAAAAAAGTCGACGGAACTGGCGTTTGTTATTCGGGAAAGGAAACCGCTGCATCGCGCGTAATGGCGTATACAGGCCAGAGACGCACAGTTTCAGGTTTTACTTGTGCCATGCCATGATCTGGGTTCACAAAACGGTCAAATCGGACCGGTTTTCACAAAAACCTGTCAAACTGATCCGGTCCGGTTTGGCCGGTTGACCGGTTTTCAAATTCAAATTTTTTTGGATTTTGCAAATTTGACGGATTTTGAAATAAAAAATATATAAAAAAATTAGATGAAAATAGAACACTACTGTGAAATCCGTTTTTGAAAAATAGTTGATTTACGTGTCAAAAAAATCACGGAAGTTTGAACGGAAAATACAAAAACTAACCTTATTCGCAGCCCGGCCGACCAGAGCACCCGTGACTCTTCTCTGGCCTTCCTCCTTCTCTGTCCGCGGCATCCTCTGGCGATAGGGCATCGTCCGCAGTCGCGCCGAGCAAAAGAGCGGCTAGCCGGCCGAAATCCGCGGCTAGCCGAGCTTCCCCGGTTTCCCCTTCGCCTGAACGGCTAGCCAAGTGGTTTGGAAGGCTTACCGCTCGGTTTCTGCGGCTAGCCGGCCCGGCTGCACGGAAGCCGCGCTGGAGGATCCAGCGGCTAGCCGGCCGGCTAAGCCGGTAAGCCATCCAGTGCGAGGTGATTTCGATGTCTCCGAGGTGATTTGCTTTTCTCATTATTTGAATGACATTTTTTGCTTTTTGGTGTAGTTTTAGAACGTAGTTAGTTCATTTATTGTTCAATATATGCAGGAATGGCGGATCAATCGGATTCGGTTTGGGAACACGTGGAGAACGTGTACCCTGGGTTCCGTTGTAAGTATTGCAAGAGCGTGAAGAGAGAGGGTGGTGCCACGAGATTCAAGCAACATTTGGCACATCGGGGTAGCAATGTGGTGGGTTGTGCTCACGTTCTTGCCGAGGTGCGGGACTATTTCCGTCGGGAGCTTGATAGGATCGCGGAACGGAGGAAAGATCGAGCTAGACAGGCCCTGAGACAGCAAGATGTTGCAGGTGAGGGCAATGTGAATATGAAAGATGATGAGGACCTGCAGGTTGCCATGCGGCTATCTAAGAGAGGAGGAGGAATTCCGGCAGCGACAGCGTATGTATGGTGGTCAGTTCGAGCAATGTGTTGGTGGTTCGTTGAGTGCAGGTGCTTCCTCGGGTGCAGGTGGTTTCTCAGGTGCAGGTGGTTCCTCTCAAAGTGCAGGTGCTTTCTCTCAAGGTGCATATGCTTTCTCTCAAAGTGGTGGTGGGGGATTGTTTGACATGATGAGAAGGTCAATGTCACAGAAGTCAAGTTCCGGGGCACGGGTTCAAACTAGGATAGATACTGGTCCATAGGCGATAAAGAGCAAGCTAGCAAAGTCAGCAATTAAAAAGGTGTGGTCTAAATTCTTTCACACAGAAGCCATCGCTGGTAGAAAAGCGGATAATCCGTATTTCATCGGCGCAATCAAAGAGACACAGAGATGGGCTATGCAACTTTCATTTTCTTCATTATGTTCACAGTATGTTTGCACATATTTATGTCACGATTCATTATGTTTGCAGGTGAGGGCATTCCTAGCTCAACTAGTAGGGAAATAGATAGAATATATCTTGATCAAAACGAAGAAGATATTCAGAAGGAATTCGAGAAATTCAAGCTAGAGTGGCCAACGCATGGTGTAACACTAGATCTAGAGAGATGAGCTTGATAAATTTTATGATCTACTCTAACGGTGTCATGTTTTTTCACAAGTCTTCTGATGTTACAGGAAACAGCCAGTCAGCAGAGTTCATATTCAAAGTACGTTCATATGTTACTCTATTAATCATTCAATGAATTTGCACCACTGTCATATTGATTGATGTCATATTCATTTGCAGGAAATGAACAAAGTGTACATTGATATTGGTTCAGAGCATATTGTCTAGATTATTACATATAATAGTTCGAACTACAAGAAAGCGTGCAAGCACCTAAGAAACACGTACAATCATATTGTCTGCCAACCATGTTAGGCACATACAACTATTGGTGAGTTTACAGAATACAAAGCTGTGATATCATCTGCTCGCAGAGTTTCTCGTTTGTTGTACAATCATAATCAGCTACACTCCATGATGATGAATGCTATTGGTGATGAGTTGGTGAGATGGAATGCAACTTGTTTTGGCACCAACTATATGTTTCTTGAGAGTATATATCGTCGGAGGGACAAGTTCATAGCATGGATGGGTTCTCAAAGTTTCTTAGAAAGTCGATGGTCTAACACTGATGAGGGAAGATATGCATACTTATGCCTAGCTAGCATGTCATGGTGGGATACAGTGAAGTATGTGGTTGATGTCGTGCAACCATTGTATGCATTCTTTCGGTTTTTTATCAAGATAGGAGCTCAAACTTAAGTGAAGTTTTTATGAGGTATTATCTGTTAAAGAATGAGTATCAAGCTCTTTTTCACAATGATGATGTAGAGTACGAGAGGTACATGGAGGTTATCAATCGTCGGATACATGATATTTGTAATGACACATTTGTGAATGCAGGTAAAACGTGTTTGCCAACATAACCACTAATGCATTTCATTAAGTATTATTACTTATTTAATTATTGCTATATTACGTGCAGCTGAAGCGTTGCACCCAAGGGCGCACTATTTATATAGGTTCAGTGTAAATACGTTGTATGATCTTCGAGACGTATTTTCACGTATAGCACCTACCGATACGTGTGTTCAGGCGCTGCAGGAGGTGAAAATTTGGAAAAGATAACAAGGTGCATTCGCAACTGAGTTGGCCAGCAGGATGCCAGTAGATGCGAAAACTTCACCTGCTCAATGGTGGCACATGTTTAGTGGTGACCCACCAAATCTTCAGAAACTTGCTTTGCGCCTAGTGTTGCAGTGCACTTCATCTAGCGGATGCGATCGTAATTGAAGTACATTCGCATTAGTTCACACAAAGGTGCGCAACAGACTCTCCTATGCCAAATTGCATAAGTTAGTATATGTCAACTACAATCTCAGAATACGGATGCGGGATGCTGGATTCACATATACACCACTAGAAGCTGATATCTTTGATCGTCTAATGGAGCTAGCTTTGTATGATTCTTTTAATCTAATGAGAGATTGGATGGATCATGAAAGATCAAATGCTGATCCTCTTCTTTATGAAGAGGACACAGAGAGTAACACTCCTCTGCCATCCCGTCTAGTGACCACTGATGAAGCTAGTAGACAGTTGCTACGGTTGTCTTGTGCTGCAACGATGTCTGAATGGACAGAACAAAATGTGGGTCACACTCACATAAGAAAGAGGAAGCACTAGCGTCAAAGAAAAAAGACAGATGCTAAAAAAAGAGCACGAGCAAAGGCAAAGGCAAAGGTAAAGAAAAAAAGAAAGGTACGGAAGTGGCCAGTGACGACTCCACAGATTCGGGAGACGCCAGACGAAGCCCATCTTACTAGAAGTCCAATGACAGCAGCTCTCGGACAAATTCTGAAGACGCACTAGGCGATGCGGGCGTGGTTCCTGACTCCCAGGCACCATCAACTACGTATCATTTCACAGGTAATCATATCTTCGCATCATATGAACACTTTTAACTCTTTTCTTTTATACTTAACTTTTTTTGCAGGTGAGACAGACTTCATCCATGTTACGCAAGATCAAGACCATGGCGCTCCACAGTCACAGAGGACCACAATGGAGGGCAGACAACATCAATATGATGCTTACTACTCGGAGACAGACAGTGATATCTCATATAAGACTACTATAATTATCCTTTGGGTGATCATAGCTCACAACTAACGACCATATAGGTGTACCAATGGCAGAATCCCGAATTTTATCACATGTTGCGTTCACGATGAGAAACAACTTTCGCTTGGACGGGTCAAACTTGGAATGAATTCAAAGCGGAGTTGCTCCTCGCTAGAGGAATTCAAATAATGTCAAATGATGAGTGCGACATGGCTTATTTTGATTAAAATTCTAATGTAAAGTGTCAACTTCGTGTATGAACTTTGTGTACGAACTTTATGTATGACTTTATGTATGAAATATAGGTTGCATTGGTATGGATATATTGTTAGATTGTGTGTTTATTATCCATTAATAAAGTATATATTGTGTAAATGTATTGTAAGAATTTAGAAAAAGTCATGTCAAAATTTTTTGAATTTTTTTTATTTTTTTCTTATTTTACAACATTTTTTCTGATTTTTCGTCTAAACCGGCCGGTTTTCAGCCAAACCGACCGGTTTACCGCTGCAACGGTTTCTTTAGAAACCGACCGGCTAGCCGCCCAAACCGACCGGTTTACCGGTTTGCAAACCGGTAGCCGACGAATTTTTAAAATTTGAATTTTGACCTGTTTTTGGACTGTTTTTTTGAAAATCAGAATATCGCTCTCAACCGGTTATTTCGTATCAAACGGTTTTGTGAACCCTGATCATAATAATAAGGATAATAACTCATAGATGATGGATGAATTCATGGTCTCGTGGATCTGTTGTTGCTGGCCAAGCATTATTGGCACCTCGACGCGATGCGTTGGATATCCCGTTCGTCCTTCCGCGAGAACGGATGATGCGATAAAGCCCACGCTGACGGGGCGTCCGGCCAGGCACAATAACTCTGCTAAAGAGATGTTTATTTAATATTTGGTGCGAATTCTTCTTGTTCAAATGCGTGGTACGGTCTACACATCGCAACTAGTGGCGGGCGTATAAGACGAGACCAGGTCGGTAGAATTGGGCCGCATACCATTTCTGTTTGGAAGAGTCGGGTTTTCATTTTGTTTTCTAGAAAGAGAAGAAACTGTGGACTTTTTTTGCGTCTTAAAAAAAACTGTGGACTTGAGACTTGAGAGTTGAACAAGACTACGCTGAACCTTGGGCCCCAACGCACCCGCCGTCCGTCCCAAATAAATCCAGCCATTACGGCGTTGCCCAACCACTCCTCTCCTCGCACAGCGGAGAGCGGCAGCGGGAGACACCCAAGAAGAAAAAGCTTCCAAAGCTGCAGCGCAACTGCGCGAGCACAGCGCAGCGCCGGAGTACAGAGCAAAGGCACGCCAAAATCCAAACCCAACTCGCCCAACAACCCAGCAAACAACCGCTCGCTCCCTGTCTCCGTGTCTCGCGCACCGGCAGCGCGCCAGCGCCCCCTCTGATCTTCCGGTGCTTCTTTCCGCTCGTCGTCCTCGGCATGCACGCGCGGCGATGAGGTGCAACTGCAAGCTCCACCCCTACGCGAACGCCATCGGCGTGTGCGCGCCGTGCCTCCGCGACCGCCTCCTCGCGC
>BCLG01001290.1:19244-67657 GCA_001602295.1 Zoysia matrella | reverse complement strand
CTCACAAAACAGTTAGCCGACGAGCGAGATGCGAAGATAAAGGAGCAAGAACCTTACATCGCCGACCGACGCCAGATCCGGATGGTTGGACGGCACGGAGTTTGGCCCCCCGGCGGAGAGGCGACTGTGGGCGTGGCTCGTGCGGGCTCCACCGCGGCTCGTGCGTGGCACGAGGTGGGGAGTCCACAGGACTCCCGAAGCTGACGGCCACCGCCTCCAAGGGGTCGACCTTCGCCTTTTTCGCGGCCGACCCCTGCTTCTATTCCTCGGAGGAGGAGCTCAGACCCTCGAAAGGGTCCGATTCTTCGGCAACGGTAGCCACCTCCGTCAAGGCGGCTGAGCCTTGGCTCGCCGACGAGCCTCCCTCGGCCTTCGAGCCACGAAGCGACCTCGCCGCCGGCTTCGCGGGCGAGGCGGCGGTTCCCGCGCCCCTGGACAAGTAGTCTAGAAAGCCCGCCTTCGCTTTCCGCTTTCTGCCGGTCCTCCTCGGCTCCGGCGCCGTCGTGGGGTTGGGCTCGGCCCTCCGCTGAGTCGGCATCGCATCGGAGCTGGTCCCGGCCCTGCTGGCGATCACGGCCACCGACGGACCCTGAATGGCACCGAAGTCAGCCTCCTACGATAACAAACAACTACGACCGAAACAAAAAGGCCTACGCTTACCAGCTGGCGATGGTCCCTGTCGATGGGACGCGGCCCCCGATTAAGGCCGTCCTCGACATCCTTGAAGACGACCGAGGTCCGGGCCAGGACTCCCTTGTCGGAGAGAGGCCGGCCGTGGACTTCGCAGATCGCGTCGTCCGGCCCCTCGTACTCCCTGATGCTGTGCACTCGACGGCGCAGCGGCATGATCCGACGACGCATGGCGACGCCGAAGACGGTCGTCCCGGTCAGTCCTGGGTCTCGGAGGCGCCGAATGGCCTCCAGGTGAGGTCGGATCGTCTCGACCTCGGCCGTCGAAAGCTTTGACTTCCAGGACCCCGTCGCTCGGGGCACCAGGTCTTCGAAGGCCGGGAGCTGAGGGTCGGCGTTGTCAATGTAGAACTACGACCCCTGCCAGCCCTTCAGCGAGGTCTTCAGGTCAACCTCGATGTACTCTTGGGACTCCCGAGTCCGGAGCATGATGCTGACGTCGCCGACGCGCCTGCCGACCCCAGTCTCCTTCGACGTCTGGAGACTGGCGAGGAAGAAGTACCTCCACAGCAGGAGGCCCGGCCGGATCTGCAGATACGCTTCGCAAAGCGTGACAAAAATGGCAGCATGGAGAACCCCGTTTGGCGCCAACTGGTGAAGCCGGGCGGCGTACTGGTTGAGGACCCCGCGGAAGAAACCGGAGACGAGCAGCCCAGCCCGCGCTCGTGGTACGCCAGGAAGCTGACGATCTTCCCTAGCGGCGGCGCGGGCACGGCATGGCCGTAGCCGGCCACCCAGCCCGCCGACTCCTTCGGCGGGACCATCCCAACGGTGGTCCACTACTCGAGCAGAGCGTCATCGACGCACGATGGCTCCCACTCAGACATTTTGCAGGTGGCGGCGATGGAAACGCAAATGACGACGATCGCCGGGCCCGGCAGTGCTCCGAGGGAAAGCGGAGCTAACGAGCTCCTACGCAAAGGGCGAAGACGAAGCGAGAAGCCGGATGAAAACGCGAAGTTACCGCGCTCCTCCTTTTAAAGGGCCCGAGCAATTACTGCGCCCCCCACGATCGGCCGAGGGGTAACTGCTCGGTCGTAGGGTCGCGACCCGAGGCGCACCCCAGCTATCCGCCCACGACCCGCTGACGAGCGGGCCCGGGCCGCACCTTGCCGCCTCCGCCGCGGACAGGACGGTAACAATTACTCCGACGAGACGGTTGCCAGAGCACGTCTGGCAGGCGACGTGACGCGGGCGCGCGAACCGCCGCACCCACGACACCGTCCGATCGAATTCAAATCAACCGCTCGGATCGACCGGCAGTTCAAATTCCTGGACGATCCGATTTCCCTCCGCGTGGAGGCACGGAAGCCGTCCGATCCCCGTGACCGTAACGGCGGGTTCGAACAAGGGGAGGCGACCGAACGAAGCCCCCCACGATCAGCTGACCGACAGCCGGGGCCACCGGGCCAAATTGAACGTTCGAGCGCTGATCATGGCTGACCCTAGGCGCGACGCTGATCATGGTCAGGAACCGCATCGAACCGATCCGACCTAGGCATCTTTCCGAATGAAAGACCGAGAACGACCTCGACCCGATCTCGAAGGTCGGAACGATGCGTGCACGCAGAACGAAACCACTAACGATCGGCTAACCGACAGCCGAGGCTATCAGGCCAATCCGAACGATCGTGCGCTGATCATGGCCCTGGCCTAGGCGTAACGACGATCATGGGCAGGGACCGCGTCGAAACCGACCCTTCCCAGTCATCTCGCGGAATGAAAAAACCGAGGCCAGCCTCGGTCCGACCCCGAACGTCGGCGCTATGCCCAGTCGGCCCCCCGGATCGCCTCTAGGCTCGGGGGCTGGGCCCACAGCGAAACCCCTGACGATCGGCTGACCGACAGCCGAGGCCCTCGGGCCAATCCAAACGATCGTGCGCTAATCATGGCCCTGGCCTAGGCGTGACGTCGATCATGGGCAAGGACCACGTCGAAACCGGCCCTTCCCAGCCTTTTCATCGAATGAAAAAACCGAGGCTGACCTCGGCCCGAGCTCGACCGTTGGCACGATACGCAGCCGGTTCCCCAGATCGCCTCCTAGGCACGAGGGCAGAGCCAGCGAAACGGTTCCGATATGATCAACCATCGATGAATGATGGTCCGCGCAACATTTCAGCCCACGACCGACCCTCCGGAATCGCTCGAGGGTTCGGTGGCTACGCCTTACGGGCGCGCTCGTGCGCCCCCGTAGGAGTCACAACAATCCTCAAGAACGACCAGCCCGATGCCGCCTCAACTAGAGATCGCAAACGGCGTCAGGCTCGGAGGCTACTGTCGGGATCGCGTACCTCGGGTACCCAACAGGACGCGCTCGTACGAGGTCAGAGCACGCGAAGACTCCATCCTCCGAAGGCCGACCCTCGGGGAGCGACCCCTGAAGGGTAGGTACTGTGTTATGGTACATTTACTCTGATGGCCAACTGCCATCCATCCTGATGGGACGAGACAAGATTCACCACGGCGACACTCCAGCAGAAAGCTGCGACGGCTGCCGGACAAGACATGACAGCACTGTAGCCGGCACAGTGGCGTCGGACGAGCATCGCAGTACCCGCCGCTGCGCACGACACGACGGGTCACGACCATGCCTGAACAAAGCGAAATGATGGCAACGAAGACAGAAGGGCCCACCTGTCGGCGAGAGGGCAGGATCGTGTAGGACCCTTCACTTGTAACCCCGGACCCCCTCCTATATAAAGGAAAGCCCGTGGGGCGATAGAATAAGCTCAGCTCAACGCACACGACTCTACTCACAAAAAGACATGAAAACAACAGCCTCAAACACACGAGAGACAACCACGAGCTCTAGAGTCTTTGTGTCCTTCGGAGCAAACACCCCACTCGCACACATTTCGGATCCTCCCGCGAAGAGAGGATCCTGGCTTTGTAATATTATCATCGAGATAATCCGCTCCCTGGATGTAGAGTATTACACCGCTCGAGGTGGCTCGAACTAGATTAAAATCTTTTTGAGTCTGCCTTAGATTAGGCCATATCGAGTCCGAAGGCACACCACCCCCACGATCGTAGACCAGAACGCCGACAGTACTCGTTGGCTTTCTGATGCATCGAGATTTCGTCACGGCTGATCCGGCGCCATGCGCCGCGGACGCTCCATCGCGTGAAGAAAACTTGGAAAAGCCTCGTGGTTGCGATACCTCGCGGACACAGGAGCCACTGCATCGAACATGTTCTGGTTCTAGTCCTGAGGGGATTGGATGGATGGATGGTCCAGTCCAAGAATGGCGGAGGCCGAAGCAGCATGCGAGCATCAAAAGGGCGCGAGCGGCCGCGCGCTCGATGCCTTCGCCTTCGCCGCCGCCACCGCCGCAGAGCAGCAGCACCATGGGAATGCGAGACGGGATGATGGAAAGGTTCGCACGCCTCGCCCGCGCTCGATCATGAACGGCCACCGGCAAGATTAGGGCGTGGCGCGGCATCATGACCACAAAGACTCCGAGCTTTTCGCGGGCGGATGTGATGCAGGGCAGATCCTTGGGCCTGGACGGTCGGGGGATCAGATCCAGGCTCCCAGCAACAAAAGGTCGCGTTGTTCCCCGACATTCCATTCCGTGCCTGTCGCGCCGGGCAACTCGTCCAGTAGGTAGGAGGACTCCCACTAACCACAGTGCCAAACGCGAGAGGAAACTTCAGTTCCGGTCAGCCCAGCACACGACGCGACCGCGACCGAGCAGCACGTCTTTTCGGTTCCGTTTCTCGTTAAGAGGTTACCATCGTGCGCACGAACGAGTCACGGTTTCTCACCTGGGTGCGCGCTACGTGGGTGGCTGGACACGGTGCCGCTGCCCCCGGTCAATTCAAATTGCCCGGCTCCAAGTGCACCCACCACCACATCACTCCCGATCGTCGCTTTTGTTTCGCGTCTTTCTTCCTTCCGAATTGCCGGATCGGCCATGCCACAAGCTCCTCGTCGACGTCGGCGAGAGCGACCGGCACACACACAGAGCCCCTGTTATGGTCTTTGGAATCGGCAAAGAGGCGGTTTCTGTAAAGTTTCTGAGGATAGGGACACACACCTAACCGCCCGTTGAGCACGCGGTGGTTGATGGTGATCGGTAGCCGTATTCGTAGCTCCAGTAACAAGATGAGATGAGAACACAGAGGCGCGGCCAGCAAGACTGCCCTTGGATATTCCACTACCAGTCTACCACTAACAAAATGTGTGTAAACTAGGAAATACACTTTATTCGACCAGTTCAGAGTCATATTCTGTCTGCCATCCATGCATGATCCGAGTCGAGCTTGTGCTTCCTTCAACGTCAACTTCAGCCCTCTCAGCATCACCACCATGACCATCTGCCTCATCATATTTCCATCTTTTCTTCTCCAGCGATTAACTGGCACCTGAAAGTACTGCATAGTAAAGCTTCTCATTGGCGAATGCAACATTTCAAAGCAGATCTAAAAAGTTTGCACATATATAAACAGAAATGGAAATGTTCAGTGACTTTTCATGGTACTCCTATTGCACAGTATAAGTCAACTGTTGCCCTGTACACAACATCCAAACACTCTCAGCCTTTTGACGTTGGATGAAACTTCGGTACAGATAAATGAACCCATTGTGAACAAAGGCTAGTGGTTTGTTCTCGATGGCATGCTGGGGAAAAAAAGGGTGGGCAGCTCTTCTGTCCCCCAACATCTACTTGCTCCCACCAATCACGAAATATGAGACCACTCAACCAAAACAAGCGTATAAAACCGAACCTACCTATGACTGGGAGGTTGGAGGGTCTTGTCAAAGGATAAATATTTGTGGCATATTGTATGCTGTCTTTCCACATAATGAACCATCCTTCCTCTTCAAGCAAAAAGCTACTACCTTTGGTAACAGTAGAAGCTTATTTTTATCTTTTGTTGACTACAATTTTGATCAATGATTTCTATATATTCGATAAATTTTAAAATCTAGTATTTGTACTTTTAAATTTATCAAAAAAATACATATATATATATATAATTTATATTATGAAAATTAGTTAAAATTATTAAAATTATTAGTCATAGTCATAGTCAATAAAACCTAGAAATAAACTTCTATTGAGACGGAGGGAGTATGTACTATAATTCCTAATTGGTGTTGGTTAGATACCAAACTTGCACTCTGAAACTTTGATAGCGATGGCAGTAGATAGATCCAGCAAGCTGATGGCCAACTGCTGAAACACCTATTGGGATTTGTGGCCAACTGATAGTCAGAGTGAAACAGAACCTTGATGTTGGAGCTTAACCATCGTTTGCAAATCTGATTTCTCGAATCTACAAAGAATCAATTTGTGGGGGTCTACAGTAATTTATCTCAACTTAAATCTTGCTGAGATTGCAAAATATTAGGGAAATAAACTTTTCCATATTTCAAGGGCAGCATTTAAAATGCATCAGAGCTGAAAAATGCAACAAAAATACAATCTTCTGAACTGAGAACATTATATACCAATAACAGATGCTATAACTCTTCCTTAGCCCATCGGTTCAGAAGTTGAACTGTTGCGTTATTATATCAGGAATCCTGGTCCAGATTCTGGCCTGTAGGAGATTTATATGAAATGAAGGAAAAAAAAAACAATTGCGAAAAGGGCATAACATTGAAGATTGGACATTTCCAAAGACACTGGATCATAAGTGTCTCTCTTGGACCTATAGTGGGAAACAAAATCATACCAACTGCTGGGAACCTTCATGTCTACCGTATCGATTGCACAGAAGAACACATTAAGATGAATAATTGGTATACCTCAGTGCGCTTCATGGGGTCCATGTTTGCGTCAAGATCCATGCTTCAATTTAGATCTGAAAGTGGATAATGGAACTAGTGTTAGGCAGATTTTGATATAGTGCCAGTTTAGTATAAATAGAAAAAGAGCTAGAAAGAAGGAAAAATGCTCTACTTACAAACAAATCCTACAAACTGTTTATAAACTATCTCTACATGCGGTGGACTCAACATATGCAAGGCAGCTTTTTATGTGAGTAGTGCGTAAATAGTTTGTAAGATTTTGTTTGTAAATGTAGCATTGCTCAGAAAGAAGCATATGCTTTGGCATGAGGGTACCGGTCCTTAAGGTGGTGTTTGGGTAACCGGAAATGACGATGGGAATGAGATTGGTAATTACTCGTGCCATCCATCATTGTTAGAGAGAATATGCTTGAACTGATGATTACATTCATAGTACAAGGGCCTATAAATAGGCAGATTATATTGTGGATCAGCGGTGGAGAAGCCAGCCGCTGAACTAGTGACGATCCAGAGAATGTGGTGTAGGATGACCCGGTGTGCATGCGATAACAGTGACGCGTGAAGGCCAGGTCATCTGAAGATCGAGTCTAACATCCCCCCTCAGCCTGGACGTTCTTTGATGTTTAGGCTGTTTCGAAAGTCTTCAAATAATTCTCTAGGTAGTCCCTTTGTGAAAATGTCTGCATATTGCAGAGAAGATGGAACATGGAGCACTTTAACATCACCGAGGGCTACCTTGTCGCGCACGAAATGAAGATCGATCTCTATGTGCTTCGTTCACTGGTGTTGGACCAGATTACTGGACATATAAGTGGCACTTACATTGTCACAGAATACAACCGTACCTTGGCTTGGTGGACGACGCAATTCGAGCAGAAGTTGACATAACCAGCTACTTTCTGTGATGGCATTGGCAACACCGCGGTATTCTGCCTCAGCACTGGACCGAGAAACCGTGTTCTGCCGCTTCGAGAACCAAGAAATGAGATTATCCCCATAGTAGATGCAGTATCGGGACGTTGAGCGCCTCGTGTCAAGGCAACCTGCCCAATCAACGTCTGAGTAAGCAACCTGGTTAGTGCTTGGTCTGATGTGTAGCCCAAGATCGGAGGTGCCACGGACATACCGGAGAACCCTCTTAAGAAGAAGCATATGAGAGACACGAGGATCAGGCATAAACAAGCAAATTTGTTGCACCGCATAGCTGATGTCAGGCTTGGTTAAGGTGAGGTATTGCAATGCCACGGCAAGACTCCGATACTCAGATGGATTAGATAGAGGAGCGCCATCTGAAGCGGAGATCTTAGATTTAGTGTCAACGGGAGTGAGACATTGTGATATCTCGGGCCAAGTGAGAAAAAGGCCCATAGTGGCTAGTATGAGTTTAGTAACACCTTGAAAGTTGAGGAGGATGGAGACCAATTTAAATATCCAGCCGTGGAATGTGAAATAACTCGGGTTAACCCTTTTACGCAAAGCGAGGACGAAAGCGTAAGCAGTTATTCTGCAAGGTGAGACTCGCACGATGTGTGAGTAGGTCTGGAGCCGTATTCTGGGACTGAGATGTTACAGACATGGATTGCAGTTGGACATGTTGGCACAGTCTAAAAGATCAAGAACATACTGTTGTTGGGAGAGGAATAGAACGGCTGGTGTGCGAGTGACGGAGATGCCGAGAAAGTGTTGCAATGGGCCTAAGTCTTTCATGGCGAATTCCGAGCGAAGATGATTTATGATAGTGTGCAACAGAGAAGTGGTGTTGGCGGTGAGTATGATATCATCAACGTATAGTAGAAGATATACGATAGAAGACCCAGTATGAAGAGCAAAAAGCGAAGAATCAGACTTCGATGCATGGAAACCGAGTGAGGGGAGAAAGGAATGGAACCTCAAGAACCAGGTGCCCGGAGGCTGCTTTAACCCATATAATGACTTGTGTAAATGGCAAACCTTGTCCGGCTGAGAGGCATCCACAAAACCAGACGGTTGTTGGCAATAGACCACTTCAGAGAGAGTGCCATGGAGAAAGGCGTTGGAAACATCAAGTTGGTGGATAGGCCATGCTTCGGTGGTGGCAATGCTGAGCACGGTGCGGATGGTGGCCGGTTTGATCACAAGAGAAAACGTCTCTTTGTAATCAACGCCTTCCTGCTGAGTGAAGCCACGAACCACCCACCGTGCTTTATACCGTGCAAAGGTCCCATCTGCATGATACTTGTGACGAAAGATCCACTTCCCGGTCACCACATTGACACCTGCAGGTTTAGGAACAAGACTCCAAGTACAATTCTTCGTTAGAGCATTATATTCTTCAATCATGGCGTTGTGCCAGTTAGGATCTTTGAGAGCACTCGTATACGAAGATGGAATAGGAGAAAGAGATGCAGATGTAAGAAGATTAAAATGTTTCTTGGGCTGGACAATTCCATTGCGTGCATGTGTGTGCATAGGATGAAGTGGCCATGGCGCGGTGTGCGCGGAGCGATTTCTGGTAGTGGCGCGTGGTGTGGCCGTAGCAGGTGGACGTGCGTGGCCAGCGGAGGGACGTGGCAGACACGGATTTGACGCAGCGGGGGGAGGTGTGTGTGATGCAACGGCCACCGGTTCTGCAGGGGCACACGGCGCGGTACGAGAGGGCGAGAGCGAATCTGGCGCAGCAGTCACAGGCTCCACCAGCGTTGTCGGGTTACGTGGCGCGAGCGGAACGGGTGAGGCCGAATCAACTCCGATCCGTGCGGCGCGAACTGGTAACCGAATGGGCACCGGATCCCAGGAAGATAGCGCGGGATCTGCTGCGGCCGGAGGCGGTGTGCGCGACAGTGAAGCTGTGGAGAGAGGGAAATGATCTTCAGCAAATACAACATGGCGGGAGGTGATAATTTTCTTCGTGGCAATGTCTTGACAGCGATACCCTTTGTGATCCAATGGGTAGCCCAGGAAGATACACGGGGTAGATCGAGGAGCTAGTTTGTGGGATGAGGTGGCGGTGAGGTTGGGGTAGCAAAGGCAGGTGAAGGTGCGAAGATGCGTGTAGTCTGGTGGTTGGTTGAAGAGCATGTGATAGGGCGTAAGGAGATTTAGTGGTTTGGAGGGTCGGCGGTTCAAAAGATACGTGGCTGTGCGTAGAGCTTCAACCCAGTAGTCGGGCGTCATAGAGGCTTGGAAGAGCAATGTGCGTATGATGTCGTTAGTGGTAAGTATAGCACGTTCGGCCTTTCCATTTTGCGAGGAGGTATATGGACGAGAGACGGAGAGCAATCCCACGAGAATGCACAAAAGTACGAAGAGAGGAATTATCAAATTCCTTGCCGTTGTCACACTGAATTGCTTGGATGGATAAATGAAACTGATTCAGTACAAAAGAGTAAAAATCGCACAACGTGGCAAACACATCAGATTTGTTGCGAATGGGAAATGTCCCAGAATAGTGTGTGTAATCGTCCAAAATTACGAGGTAATATTTCATGCCAGAAAAACTTGCCACAGGAGAGGTTCACAGATCACAGTGAATAAGTTGAAACGGAAAATAACTAATGGTATTGGAGGAGGAAAAGGGGAGCCGCACATGCTTCCCTTTTTGACAAACATCACATACTATCGAGGCAGTACGGTTATTAGTACATGGAATAAACTAAGATGAAATCAAATGAGATAATGATTTATTGGCGGGGTGACCAAGCCTCCTGTGCCATAGCTCAACAGATGAAGTGGTGGCCAAAAATGCAGCAGGGGAAGATGATGCTTTTGAGCCATGGAGAGGGTACAAGTCACCGGAACTATTGGACCTCAGAAGTTCCGTCCTGGAGAGAAGATCCTTCGCAGAGCAGCCAAAAGGATCAAATTCAACAGAACAAAAATTATCACGAGTAAATTTGCCAGGTTGTGAACAATGTGGGGTGTGTGAAGCACATTTCATAGGGCAAAAGAAGAGCCAGCAGACGAAATAGAGGTGGAACCAGTGCCACAAATAGGGAGCGTAGATCCCAATGACAACATGTGAAGAATGGTCATGCAATGATGAAGGAGAGTACTTGTGCAAGTTACCTGGATCACCTGTCATATGGGAAGAGGCTCCACTGTCCATGAACCAGTCACTAGGCCCGGAGTAGTGCTGCGCGAGAGAAGCCGTGTGTAGTGCCTAATGAAGTCCGGAGGGATCCCAAACCGAGGTTGGAACAGGAGTGGGTGGCGGTGGTGGACGAATGAACGTCGTGTATGCCTGACCATTGGGCATGGTCGGTGGGCGAGCGCTAAGGACGCCGGGTCCCGTGGCACCAGTCCATGGTGCACGCCAAGAAGCACCCCAGGGCATCTGATGTGTAGGGTAGGGGTAGCCCCAGCCCTGTTGTGGCTGGTAGTGGCCACGGGCTTGGTTGCCGTAGCGGCCACCACGACCACGTCCACCGCGCCGGCCACCACACCCTCGGCCACGGTCAGAACTATTGTAGTTCGAACGAGCAGGGCGGTCGGAGCGCCCCCCTGAGTTCTCGGTGGGAGGTGGAGGAGCGGGAACCGTGGCAGCAAGAGCAGTCTCAGAGGTTTGTAGCGTCAGCATGTGACGTCTCATCATGGATGAGAAGATCACGTGCTTCCATAAAAGTAGGAAACTTGGGGAGCAGCGGAAGGAGAGTGCAAAGGACACTGAACCTCGGGTGAAGACCTCGAATGAGTTGGTGCACTAGGGCACGTTCAGTGACAGGTTGGTCGCAATCGGCCAAGGCTTTCACCATGTGCTGCAAGCGATGACAATAGTCATTGGCAGAGAGATCACCTTGGGAGAAGCCGTGGAACTCGGCCTCGATAGTGACGGCGCGACCGGCCTTATTGCCAGTGAAATGTTTCTCCAATTCGCGCCACACTTGGTGGGCCGTCGGATCCTTGATCTTGAGGAGCATGTCGACAAGCTGATCTGAGAGCTTGTTATAGACCCTGATGATGGCGGCGTCGTGGTGACGGCTGGAGCTGAGGAGCTGCTCATGGCAAACTAGATGATAGAACAGGCCGCAGGATTAGGCTTCTGATGCCATGTAAGAGAGAATATGCTTGAACTGATGATTACATTCATAGTACAAGGGCCTATAAATAGGCAGATTATATTGTGGATTAGCGGTGGAGAAGCCAGCCGCTGAACTAGTGACGATCCAGAGAATGTGGAGTAGGATGATCCGGTGTGCATGCGATAAGGGTGACGCGTGAAGGCCGGGTCATCTGGTGATCAAGTCTAACAATCATGAAAACAGTTGATACCGAATCAGCAGTATTTTCTAGTGCAAAAATGGAAGGTTTATTCTATTTTTCTATGCCAAGGAACCATGAATCTTGTAACCTACATTAAATGTGCCCCACGGAAAACAAGTAGAAAGCATATTCAGCAGATTGATACATGCTGTTAATAGGCATAACCATGGAACATTATTCTTTACTCAATCGAGCAGCAAACAAAGGTAACTACGAATAATGTTCTGTTGACTAAAGAATTTAATAGATCAGTGAACAATCAAACACAGATATGACTATATGAGAAGCTTGGGGTTCCAAATACATTTTTACGGCTCGCAACACAATGATCATCAGACTTCTTGTCACCTATATAATAAACTTTGTAAGGTCTGCTCACCATAAAAGATTATAGACAACATTAATTTCACATAAAGATGATGCTTTGATAAAATGTTTACACAGAATTTTCTAAGTAATTTACACCAGAAATATATAATTAGGCTTGGCAAAGTCTTACTAACATATGGCAGCTGTTCTGCATGTGATGCAAGGTTTGTCAGCGAGATGGAATCTTCGTTAGTTTCCTGATGCCATGCTGGTTTGAAACTCATGGTCAAGCAACTCGGCCAGTATCCACCGTGGCCCTGAGTGCTATGAAACAGAGTTGACAGATGCAGTGTTTGATCTCCTCAAACAGGAGCTGTCATCTGCCTAAGCCACCATAAACCACCAGCAAAGAGCTAATGCCCTGTTTTGATACAAAGTATTTTTGGAGTTTTTGGAAGAATACTATGGTTTTGTAAAGTACATTGGTTTAGAAAGTAAGGAGGTGTTTGGACATACCAGATCTCATAGTTTTAAAAATCATAGTATTGTTAAAAGTGAGCCATTTTGGAGTTTTAAAAACTCCACTCGTGACCTCTTTTTTTCTAAACCATGATTTTTCTTGTCACTGGTTTCTAAAACCATGGTTTCTTAATACCTTGGTATTGAAAAAACTGCAATGGCCAAACAGGGCCTATGTTGGTTTCACTTAGTCAAATGCCCCTTGAGAGGTTTTTAAAAATAATGACATTTCAGCAGCCTTTTGAAAACTCCGGTAACCCTCATTTCCATGTTTCTTTTTACTCATATCATCTATATCAGAGCCCGCGTCTCGTGTTGACCCTTGGGCCTGACTCTCTTTTGAAGAAGAAAGTAAAACTGCAGTTTTCTTGTAGCCCCATACAAACATTGACAAGTACTCCTGTCCTGTGGTGTTATCAGTCCCTCCTTTCTAATGCAATTCGCTTCCCATGAGCTTTATATACTCCAGCAAAATCTTCTCGTGGTCAGGCCACCATCCACTGGGTAATGGAGTGTAATCAGGATCAGGAACCGTTGACATCCTTGAATACTGAAGACCATTTTCAGTGGCCGACTAAGGTTCCTTGATGCAATCTTATAAACTTTTGCCCTTGACCGCAGTTTGTATTTGGCAAAACATAACTTTGCCAAGGATACCCATGTGATGTATGAACAGAAGTCGACCACCTTCTTGCAGTTATCAGCATAGCGGTACCACTTTGCCATTGTCAGCGACAGTTTTTCATCTGAGAATTTGTGTGAGCTTGTGTGGCATGGAACACACGGAAGCACGGTTGTGGGTCTGGACCGTCAGGTTCACAATCTCCTTTTAAAAACTCGACCTTCTGGAACTGCTTGATGCACTGCTTCAAACTAGCTGTCACCAAAAGCAGAGTACCGACAGCCTTCTAAGTTCTAACTGAACCTCCAGAGGCTGTGTAGCGTAGGGTTGGGTACCCAGCTCGACTGACACACACAGCACATGATCAAGGAATATGACCCCTCTGGTGATCTACTCGATAGGGAGCCTCTCGTTATCAAGTTTGATTCTGAACCGCTGATCACAAAATTCAAATAAGCTGCTTCCAGAGCACCGCTGCATCAGCTCTTGGGCCCCTCACACCAATCAAGAAATGCCCACCGTACTGAATGTAGTCCACCTACCTTGTCTTGTCAGGTCCACTCATGCCCTTGTGGCAACAAACATCGCTTCTGGGTGCTTTAGAGCAACCACAATGCGGAAAACGATCGACAATAGGCAATAGCATGTCATAAACATTGAGAAAAAAGATAATAGTCATAACCGATTGTAGTCCTACTACCAACAGTAAAAGAATAAAAAAGCATCCTTCCAACCACTGGTTGTTTGAATGCATTGCTTTGTTTCTTGCGCTGAGTCCACACTATCCTGTCAAACACAAGTGTTATGAGAGCTGTAATAACCATTGCTGCCTGATTAGAGGACCCACAGCTACTACCGAGTTCCCTACGATACATTGCTGATGCTCTTAAAGCTTCCATGTTGTCTTCTTTGTTCCGTCTCCAACGAAGCTACCAACGAAAGAATAACAAAAACTTTGTGGCCCCTTTCAGAACGTAGAAATTTTATAGAAATCTCAAAGAAATTTTACAAGAATCAGATCAAATTCACAAAAAAAATTTTTAAGGAATTGAAAAAATCCTACGCTCCAAATGGATTTGGGGCCGCAGTATAAAGATCTAAAACCTCCTTTGTAGATAGACGACTTATATAAGTTTAAAATCCTCCATTTTGAGGGACATAATAGCGAATGTTAATGTAGGATTACGGACATTGTAAGCTAGATCTCTCAACTCCAGCAACATTTTTTTTCTACAATAAAAAAAGAACTGTTTACGAACATGGCATGCGGTGAGCCGTCGACAATGTATCTCATAGCATATTCAGCTTCTTCAGTCATCTCAACTTGGAAGCTGGTAGACGTTCAACCCTGCACTCGAATTGAGTTGGAATGAGCAGAACAGTCAATTTTGGATGACAACAGAGCCTGCGCTCCAGAGTTGAGAATGCGTACCTTCCCAGTTGGCATAGTTCAGGTTCCTGCAGCAGCAAATCTGTCAGGCTACCAGCCGTTCCATCACTGTCATTCAATAGAAAAGAGGAAGATTTAGTACTTGGTACACTGGAACGAGAATTCAGAGGACAGGATAAGGAACGAGAATTCAGAGGACAGGATAAAAAATTGATCAAAGCGCACCTGGAATCAAGAGAGAGTAGCCTGTGATGAATTAGGTTATCAATGCCAACATAGGTGACGAGCAAGCTTCCAGAATCTGGATGTGGCCAGCTTCGGGTTGTGGGAAATCTAAGAACAAATGTACCTGGCTGTTTCAATAGTTCCTTGGAACTTCTTAGTGCATTCTCAGCTTCCTCTCTTGTAATCAACCCCTCTATCCATGTAGGTGCTGTGCAATCCCACAGATTTTTAATTTTGTCACTTGACAAAGACACAGCTACTGGGTATAACCAGTACCATAGCCTTTCAAATTCATCTCTTCCGATATCATCACCACAACCAGTAATTCCTCTTAAAACCTCCATGTCCTGAAACAATGAATATATGAAGTAAACATCTTTTTCTTGTACTACCCACAAAAGAAACTGCTCAGATGTTAAGATGCCCAGGAGACGCATTTGAAGTTTACCTGTTCTGATAAACCCCTTATTGTAGAATGGGCAATGCCCATAAATTTTGTTATGATTTCAGGAATGGCAGATGACCAAAGAGCACGTTCATTGTTTTTTGAGATCATGCTCCAAGTGTCAGCCCCCTCTTCAAGCAATTGCTTTGAGATTAATATTTGGTTTCTTGAAAGCGCAGAAGAATTTACAAATTAATGTCAAATACAAGGACAGATGATATTTTTTATCAAAATTCAAGAAATGAGGGCTACCTGTGATGGGAGCATCCACTATACAATGAGACCCCTTCTGCAAGTTTTACCAAGTCATCTTTGTTAAAAGTAGGAGCTGTGCCTCTAAGAAAGTTTAACCGCTCATATGTGCTGCCAAGACAATATCTGAAAATCATTTCATCCGAAATGCTTTCAACTTCATCTCCATCTGTTCCGCTCCAAGAGCTTCCTGCATCAAAACTGTCGCAATCGGATGTTGAAGAGTCAGTCCCCTCAGCATTATGTGCTTCTCTGCTTGCTACCATCTTTCTGGCATGCTTATTCTGTGAACATAAATAACTGAAAAATCATGGGGCTGTAACCTAAGCATAACTAATCAAGTACAATCTAAATAATTTATTACCTGTGGTACCATTTTGTGTGTCTCTGCCTTTCCCACTCCATCCTCTGTCTTGGCACTGTTGGACGAATGGAAACTGCCTACTAAACTTTGGCCATGAGAGTTTAAGAGGCCATTTACATTATCAGCATTAATAAACCCTTGGCTGTCACTAAGCATGTTAGTTTTACCCATCGTTGCAGAAGTCACCCGTTTTCCAGAACCCAATGAACGGCTGGTGCGGTGCCGAGATATACAGCGAATTGGTTTCGAATATGCCTCCAGAAAAGGATATCTTTGCATGTGCAGTGTAGAGAAATGGATGCGGAAGAGCTTATTGTCACACTTAGAAGAGAGCTGGAACATTTAGAGGTTGTGTCATTGACAAGGATCAAGCTGATTCATGCACAGTTTTTTAGATGACGTGCTATAGCCCAACTTTGTTGGAATACAGAGCATCAGTTGTAAATAATGGTGACAAGTATGCACAACTGCAGTGTTGTAGTGAGTGCAACAATTGTTACTTCATAATCATTTCAGCTTTCTTTGCAGATATATTTGGCACTCAAGTTTTTGAAAGCACCTCAAATTAAATTTCGCAAGTTGAAGCTATTACCACACTAAATATAACATAGAAGAAGGCACTACTCGCTACACACCATAGTAGACATTCTATCTTGAACATAAATGCCACAAAAGCCCATGTATAGCGGCAATTACCCTCCACTACATTATAGCACCGCTGTCGATGGTGAATACTGATATTCAAAAGAAATAATTCCTTGTGATACGAAAAAAATGAAAAGTAGCATAAGTGTATATTACAGAAAGTTCGCATGTGGAGAAACACACCTGAGATATCTTGAGTTTAAACAAAGCACGCCCACGAATAATTGGTATAGGCCTGCTTATAGCAGGGTATTCAAATCCTTCACAAGTAATAAGCAACGGAGGCTCTGAATCATCCCTTGATTTTTCAACTACTGCTCCATTGTCAGCATAGACAAGTGAAGCAACAACCTAGGAGATGCATAAATCTGTAAGAAAACTATGCAAATTGAAACAAAATAAAGTAGCATGCACATTAAAAAAAAGCACCTCTCTATCCCTCACAGCTTCACCAAAAGCATCTATTAGTACTACTTCCAAAATGAAGTTTCTCCGGCAAGATGCCTGTATCAACATACTTCCATTGTTAGGACATATAAGATGTCATCTTCTTTAACAAGGGATTTAATAGATGGAAACAAACAAATTCTTACTACTATGTTAGCAGACTAAGGTGCGATTTCTCAGATTCTCCAAAAAGTGCAACTTCTCAAGTAAAATATTTTACAACTCGTGCATTTTTTTCTCAAACACGCAGGAGATCTGCGTGTCATTGCATTAAGAGAGATGAAGGCCAAAATAGCCAAGTAAAATGACCAGTCACAACCCTACCTGACAAAACAACCCGTGACCGAGAGACCTTTACATGACTAAAGCTACCATACGACCAGAAAAGGCAGATATCTTTTATTATTTTGCTTAAAATAATTGAATAAAACGAGAATATCATGGAACCAAGCATAATTCAGCTGGTAAGAGCCTCCCGTTGCAAGGCTACCCATCCGAGTTCAAATCCCGGCACTCGCAAGGTGTGTGACCACTTCCTACATTCTGCCTGTGTGAAAAAAAGGCAGAATTAAGCGTCCGCTTCAGCGCGGTTAAGCGCTGAGCAGGACAGCGCCGCTCCGCTTCGGTGTGTAAGTGTGAAGCACGCACCTCCAAAGCTTTGGCAGGCTGAAGCGGCCCTGCAGGTGAGAAAAAGCGGCAGCGGGGACCACCGCCGTCGCCGGATCCTGGTCCGCAGTTGTCGCTGCGCCGCCACCGCCCCAGATCTGCAGCCGTCCACCAAGGTTCCCCGTCGCCGCCCCAGACCGAGAGAGGGAGAGAAAGGAAGAGACTGGTAGGTGATGGCGGCTGGGTGGGTTGGAGAGTTAGGGTAACGTGAGGTTTAATGGGCCAGCAGTGAGCAGCCCACTCATGTTTTGTTCTTTTTTCAATTTCTTTTCTATTTTCAACTTTCCATTTGTTCATAAATCTATAATCATGCACCGCTTAGCAAAACACCTAAGCACTTAGGCCCACCTAAGCTCTAGGCTATGGGCTAATGCTCGCTTAGCGCCTAGTGCTTTTTTTCCTGGATTATGCCTTTCAGGCATCAAGTTCATTGATAAGTTGTCCCCTACTACCTAATAGGTAACACCAGTCGTTAGGGATCTTCCCCAGATGGCCAGACTGAATTCCTTTTAAAGAAAATATAAAAAGATAGAATATAGATTACCTTACCACCTACAATGCTCCAAATGCCATCATCACCCTCTTCGATTCCGTCACAGCATGAGAAGTCAATAGATAACTTAAATGGTGCGTTCTGTAATTTAATGAGCATATCATCAAGTATGCTTCTTCACAGAGAAAAACTAAAAGAAAGATCATGATAGTCGGTAGATAAGATGAATCACCTGTGCATATTGTTCCTGTATGGTTCCCAGTATATGTAATACCTCGATATTATAAGCATAGCCTTCAAGCTTGTCATCATTTCCAACTAAGCTTATAAGATTTGCATCATTCTGGTGGTCTGGCTCATTGGATAGTGAACAAAGATGAGCCTCAGTAATTAGATCTCCATCAATGTGAAGACGCATAACATTTTCAGTGACCTGACATAGGTACAAATAGATTTTAAATAGAACAATTTTTTCAGAACAAAATTCTGGAGGAAAGATTAAGGAAAGCTCTTGCAAATGTTGTCGGTTATTGTTTGACACAAGAAATTCAGGTGGATACAAAGGGAATAAAATCAAGGAAAAGTACAAAATGCAAATTGTTTTCTAGCGTAACTAATGCAAGGGTATCGACAAGGAGGCTAAATACTATTCTTCATGCCTAGAACAAACCTCGCATCCTATGTGGAACCATTTCTCAAGAGGGCATTCAACTATAGCTGAAAGATTGGTTGTTTCAGTCCATGGATACGAACTAAGAGGGATAGGAGCTTCTCTATGCAGCCTCAGCAATGGAAAGAGAAGCAGTTTATTTCCTTCACCTAATGCAAGAAACGGTAACTTAGTGTCATCTCCTGCGGCGATCTGCACAATTAGAAATTCACAATAAATTTAGCACCGACTTCAATGATGAAAATTTACAAGTGTAAAAATTATACTTTTCTTCGCAGGAAAAGTATTCCCCAAAATAGCACAAGAAACATGGTTCACAATGCTGCTTCCCAGATGAAGTAGGTTGCAATGCCCAGTATACTACAGAAAGGAGGCTATCTCTCCCGTTAATCTAATAATTTGCAGGAGATAACCGCACTAATACCTAGAATTGCAACATTCATCATAGCAATAGTGATGTCAGAACCAGCAACGGCCGCTCCCTATTTGTAATCCGGGAGACAAAAGCAGTCCCTATGGCAACGAAATTATTCAGAATCACCAAAAATGCGGAAGAGAAAGTATTCCAACCTGGTGAAGGATCACCGAGGACGGTCTCGCGGAGCTGGCGAGGTAGAGCCAGAAGCAGACGGTGAATCCTTCCGCGCCGCCTCGTACCATTCCCGAGTTCAGCTCGACGCGCACGTCTCGGAGGTCACGGTACCCTTCGTTCCCGCTGCATTCCGGCGCCGCCATCGCCGGCGGCCGGAACGGTGGGGATAAGGTGTAGGAGTCGGAGGTGAGGTTTTTCCCCTTTTAGGAACGGTAGGCTGGGTATCTGGGACTCTGGGTGGCGATGGTTACAGGTTGTTCCGTGATGAGTGATGGTGTTCGGACTTGGAGGCCTCGGGGCCCGGAAGAGAAGGAAATCACGCCCGTCGGTTCGGGGTTGGAATGCTCTTGTCCGTCGGATCGGACACTGGACAAACTCGCGATCAACCTACTCCACTATAGTTTTTCACTTTGTATTTTCTCGAGAAGGGACAACTGTGAAATTCTTCTCTTTTTCTAGACATTAGCTAAACTACCCTTGATTGAAGAAATGTCATATTAAATAATGTTGTGCTTTCTATGACGATTGTGCACCTTTCAAAGTATTCTCTTTATTTTTAAATTATTGACACCGTTGATGATTTTAGACATTAACTTTGATTATTCGTCTTATTCAAAAAAGTTTAATGAATATTATATATTTTATTATAATTTGCTTTATTATCAAAGTAGTTAGAACTATGAATTATAATTTTACACGTTTGAATTAATTTTTTGAATAAGACGAATGGTCAAAGTTGATGTCTAAAGTCAACGGTGTCAATAATTTGAAAACGGAGAGAGCAGTAACAGTCTTAACTACTACTTTTCTCCGTGCACTATTCTATCTACTCACCTGTTAAAGAAAATACATGTATTTTATTTTTCGTTTATGGCAATGGTTTAAGGAGCGAAGAAAAAAGTACATGTCGAATGTTCAGCTTATACTATGGAACCGATGGTGATCCTGACCCTTGGGAGCATAGAGATGATTGTGTGTTTATGGTATCTTTCCCTTCCATCATAGCATTTGTAAATGAGATCATAATCTGAAGACACCGTTATAGTCTCAACAAAATCGATGAAATACTAGTTAAAATTGATAGACAACCCGTGTCTTAGGAGCGACGTCTCAAGTGAAACCCTAGCCATAGCTGTAACAACTAGTGTCTCCACCCCACTTCACCTCATCGTCACTAGAGCATCTTGCCAGAGACCATGTAGCCACAAGGATGGCGATGACGGGGCTCTAATTTCATGGCCACAATGGCACTTCCTCTCCTCTCTGTTCCCCCACTGACTGCAGGTTTTGGCATCCTCTTCACTAAATCCAGTGACCATAACTCGGATCAATGCGTAGCTACTAGTCTGCGATTAGATCCGGAGGTGTCGTCATCCCTCGGCACCCCCATGGCATTTGCGCATGGCATCTTCCCTATGTGGCTCGACCTGGAGGCACCCCCATGCCATCCACCCTCCTATCGTAATGCATCTGCTGATTTAGGTGACAGATGCAAGATCGGCAATGATGGCTAGGCTATTGGGCACCATCATTCTTTGCCGCCCCCACCCCGAGGGCAGTTGTATGGCAACCTAATGGTAATCTGCGCCTCAGATCCTGCATGCCCGCAGCTATCCTTACGAGGTATACATTGATTGGCGCTTAATTGGCATGCTAACAGGTTAGATCACCTTGCGTATGACCTAATTTTGTGCCAACGGCTACCTTCCCACATCCTTGACAAGCCTTACAATGGGTTTGATGCAATAGGGCAGTGCAATTCAATGCCGGCATATTGGGTATGCATGAGACGATCGTGTCTTGATGGTAATGGCTCTGGTTTGTGAAGAAATTTTCTTCTAGAACTGTTAAGTGGGGACATCAACACATGAAGGTGGTATGATGACTGGATTGTAAGTGGTGCTCAACCTGGACACCTCATTGTTGGTGCCCTAACCATTGATCCTTTGGAGGATTGTATGGATGTAGCGACTGTAGTAGATGTTGAGATAATGCATGATCTACGACACAATGTAGTACCTATGAGTGGGTATTTTTTATTGTCAAGCAAATGTAAGCCAAAATGCTGTCTTTGTTTTATGTGGTTTATTTTATGCTGAAAGTTTTCTTTATTAATAAAATAATTGACATACTCTCATATCTTCTAGAAAGATAATGGTTCAAAAAATTTAAAAGGCATTGTTGCTACATAAAATTGATATGCAGCAGCTTGATAATTACAGTACACAAGATAGTAAAGTACTCCTTGCTTTTGTAGAGGAGTGGTGGCCATTTTTCAACATAAAACATTAAAGATCAACCAAACCTTAGGGCTATTAGGGCTTGGCAAGAACTAGAACCTCGAATGCAGGATAAATGTACATACAAGGAAAATACCACGTAGATTGATGTGTGCTGATGGTTTTCTTTGAGTGGACCCATCACTCTAAAAATATATAGGGCATGCTAGATTCTACGTACAAGAATAGACCTGAAACCAAAGATGAGTTCACTAATTTAATTCGGCTAATTACCACTTTTCATTGTCAATGAGTATCTAATGCTCAACACCCAACAAGTAAAAAACCCTATTAGAGGTTAGCTATGGAACATATTTTTGTGCTCATAGTACTTAAATGGGTAAAAACTTCTGCCTCTTGGTATAATGTGTTTGTATGGAAAACCCTTAACCATCTCATGAACTTGCAAACCCAACATATATGTATTTATGATTAAATGGTATGGACTTGTATTATTATTGCTATACTTTAATGTTCTCTTATATAATTTACCAGTTGTGATCTTATGTATGTTTGTGCTAGCTAATTAAATTTTATTGAACTGTTAAATTTATTGATTATATTGATAATTTGTTTCAAATATTACGGGTGTGGGGGAACCTATTACTTGCATGGTTAAAGTTATGTGATTCCCATCCATGAGCAAGGATGGGTATGAACTATGGTTTAATGAGGAAGAACTCGTGATATTGTACCTTCGGTCATCCCACGACTACCGTTACATATCACAAAAAATATGTTGACTTACAAAATCTATTGCTCCAGCAAATAGTAAATTAATATTCCCACCCATGAGTGAGGATGGGTTCGAGTATGCATCCGATGCACTATGCAAGCAGCCTTGCACGGGTAAGCATACACCCCAGGATAGGGTGAGTCCACATGTGATGCACCATTAAGTGACAGCATGTCTCTGCCAAGATTAAGGGTGACGTAGCTCCAACATTCTGCCAGGATCAAGAAAGTTTCCCATCTCCACTCCCTCTGTCCGTTTATGTTAGTATTTGAAGCTTCATCGATAAAATTTCAAATGCTAACATAAAGGAACAAAGGGACTACCTCTCTATCTCTCATACCTGACCAAATCAATCATGTACAACCTCCCAAATAGACTGCATGCATGAATTAGAAGAGAACGGAGAGGAAGTTTCATCTCACTGGTGATATGCAAACAACCAAATCCATAGGCAGCAGTAGTTGCTTGATACAATGTGGGTTTATCTCCCTACTTCTAGAGAGGGCCGGGGGGGGGGGGGGGGGGGGGGTGTGCTACAGTTATTCGGAGCGGAGCAGCCAATTGGAGTGCCTTTTCTTCTTGTGTTTTGTAATATGAATGACATGGAACTCCATTGAAGCCTATACTTCAAAATTGGACACCAATTCTCCAAACAATATACATTAATTATAATTTTTATCCCTTTTAGTTATATTGACAGCTCAGTATTTTGCTTATGTGTCAAACAAATTAATAAAGAAAGTGAGTGAAGAATAAAGAAAAATCATTTCGACATAAAAAAAACCACACACTCACTAGGATCCAGACACCAAGAAACTAAAAAAATGCATTAGAAAGACTACTAGTTTCTTTGACAAAAACCTCTCTTATGAAATATATAAGCGATCATTAAATTTTTCTCTACAAAGAAACTACTATAGAAATTATGATTTGAAAGAATTTAGATCTTAAAGACAATTTAATGATTTGTCCCTCCTTTACAAACTATATGTAGAAACCATATATTGGGAGTGCCCTAACATTGCTTACTAAGGGTTTGAGCATTCACTATCATATCTTTTAATAGCTTTGTCTCGCACTCTAAGTATTTACAATAAAACCCAAACTGATATATTGGGCGCTTGGATGCTCAAAATTTTGGATTGCATGCCGTTTAGATATTATTGAAGAATTGAACAGTAAAATCATTATACCAATGTGAAAACATTGAAAGCGCCCTCAACCGTAAATCGTAGTGACACAATGATGAACATCTGCTACATAGGACTATTGTTTTCCAACAACTCCAAGAAAAAAAAACCTTCCAATAGCCTGGTGTCGGGAGTTTGTAAAAAAATATTGGGAGCAAAAAAAACGTCACAGAATATGACTTATATACTGGCAAGTACTAAGTAGGGTGTGAATCACCGGCAATAAATCCCTATGTTCAGAAGTATTGTTGTCCCAACGTCTATAATGTGGCCGAGGGTTTGTTCGCTAGCTAGGAATCATTCTCAAGAGGAATCATCTTAGGTTAATAGCTTAATTTTTATTTATGAAAAATTTCATTAAGGTGAGAATTAAACCCGATATATTTCTACGTTTCCTCTGTCTCGAAATAAAAATACACCTCGTACCACGTGGAATGAAACCACGCCGCGAAAAACAAAATAGAAGTATAGATCGAGTGTTTTTTTCTATCTTAATGAATTTTTTTATGAAGAAAGATTAAGTTATTAATTTAGAATGACTTATTTCTTACCAAAAATCAATTTTATTGGAACCTAACAACCGAACACGCCCTGAATTGGTTTCAAAAACATGATTGAATAGAATGAGCAGAACAGAGTTTGAAAATGGCAGGAGCGGATCTTCTGAAACGTGAAGCGCATAAACGAATTCTGGATTCTGGTTTACTCCTACACGTTTGGGTGTTTTAGCTGTAGCCCAGGCAGCGTCGATCCAAATTGGACAAAAAAGAATGACAATGGAGATGCGGGGTATCGATCCCCGTACCTCTCGCATGCTAAGCGAGCGCTCTACCATCTGAGCTACATCCCCTTTGTGTTAACAAAACGAGGGGTTAATTTAACACATTATATTACACGCAGGACGAGAGTGAAGAAGCCCGGGTCGATGTCGCGGCCCATTTAGAGAAATGTGGCCCGAGTCAAGCCTCCCGGGTGGTGGCCCATCCTAAAGCTCCTCAGCGGCGGCGCACCTTCATCCTTCTCGGCGTTCTGGCTCGGGCGCTCGGCATTGGCAACATGGAATTTCACGTGCGGCGACCGAAAAGCGGAATAAAGCGCGGGGTGGCAGGCACACGATTCTCTCTCTCCCCCTTTTGATTTTGACGAGAAGCGCTCGTCGTCTGGGGCCTCTGGGCACGCGGACGCGGGTGGCTCCGTCTCTCGGCGGGGCGGTCTGCAGCGATTGGGGTTAATGTCCCGGTAAACATTTCCAATTCCACGCTCAGTCTCCGGTCACTCCGATCAAAAGTTTTGATCGATTGCCAGCCTCGCCGGGTATTTTCTACCGGTCTTTTTAGCGACTTCGTTTTTCGTAAGAGACGGTTGCGGAGCCGCGAAACCGCGGCCACGGTCGTCACGTCGTTCCGCGGCTCGAAAGTGTAAAACAAGAAGAAAACCCGTCATCGTTAGGTTCTCACGTGCATCAAACCAAACCTCGGCCAAACGACTCCAAGTGCACGTACAGGTTGGCGCGAATCATTTGGTACAGTACGGCCACGAGGAGAAGGGACTAGGGAGCGAGTTGCATAATTTCTCGCTTTATAAAAGTGAAGTAAAATAAGAAGAAAAGGAGTGGCCCCCTGTATATATTGATCTGGTCTTTCCTGCCTGTGCCTGCGCCTGGCTGCCTCTGCGCCGCAAGTCAGAGGGAGGAGGAGAGACGGCCGGGAGAGAAACCATCCGACTGCTCCTCGGCTCACCGGCCGGCCACGGCGCCCGCCCGGGCCTCACAGTCCGGCGCAGTCACCCTCGCTTCCGCGGTTTCTCCTCTCTCCGAATCCTTAACCGAGGTAATCCCGCATCGCATCGCCCTTCCCCATCTTCTAGCGGCTCCTTAGTTCTGGAAGATGATTCTCGTCCCTCCTATCTCTGTTCGTTCCTTTTCTTTCTTTCTTTTCTTTTCTTTTCTTTTCTTTTCTTTTTGGAGGAGGCTCTCTGCTCACCTGTTCATGCATCCACACGATACGCGGAGAGAGAGAGAGAGAGAGAGAGAGAGCATTGCGGTGGGCATGCGTTCAACCTGGTAAACGATTCAGGCGTCGGCGCCGTGGGGTCCCTCGAAAACTTTGCAGCTAAAAGGCGCCGGAAATCGATCGGACAAGCTACCAGCTAATTAGGAGTAAAAAATTAGCAGTGTCGAGTTCAGAGTAATCAGGTTAAACTATTACATGTCGATTAAAAAATCAGCACCGCTCAAAGGCCGGCACCTTTCACGGGGTTGACACACTTTTCTTTTTGTTTATCGATCGACTAACGGCCTGAATAGCAGACGCCGCTCGTTTTGTTTCCCTGGCTTCGACGGCGCTGTCGTTGTTCTACCCCTCTGCCCGTCTCGATCGTTTTTCATTTCTGTCAGTAGTCTACAAATTTTGGGGGAACCGGTTTTTTTTTTTTTTTTTTTTTTTTGTGACTAGTCTACACACGTTCTTGTCTGGATACTTTCGATTCAACTGTCCGGTTCTGTTCTCCTCCCGGTGTCCTTCCTCACTTGCACAAGTCCTTAGTTTATGTCATTGTGTGTGTGCGGCGGGCAAAGGTTTCTCTCTACCTTTCGGTTTCATGAGCTCTGGACTTTCTTTCTGAGAAAACTCCATTTTTTGGATTTATTTGGTAGGTCTATCTCTATTGATTTTTAAAATTATTATATTCTCATATGTGGAGGAGACCATTGATGATGTGCCATTTGAATTATGAAATAGGAGTACGAAATTATTGATGCTGACGGGACAAAATAATTTGTTTTTTGTTGCTTTCAAACACGGCTCTCAGTCTCAAGTCTCCTGCGTCCTGAGCCTTGTATTCAGCTGCCGAGCTGTTATGTGAATTCTCCAGATACAGTCTACAAACACGCACCAAATCTTATCTCTTTGTCTTACTCATTGTTTGGTGTCTATGATTCCTACATTTATATGGCGTGTAAGTTTCAAAGAAAGAAAACGAGAGATTTGTAAGGCACGGAGCCGTACTGATCGATGTCATAAATATGACTTCATGCAGAGTTGTTGAAAACCTCTGAAGCTGGCTGGACTGGAGGAACAAGCCTGCACTAGGATGGAGAGCTCCTCAGCTAGGGGCAACGCTTCCGAAGGGATGAACCGCTTGGGTTACGCAAGAAGCGCGTCCATGGATTCTACGGTTCGTCCGTCCTCAGCTGCTAGGTCCAGCTCACAGTTAAGCAGGCGAAGCAGCAGGCAGGGTTCAAGGGGATCCATCAGCTTATCCCGGGAGATGGGGGACTCCATACTGAGCTCGATGAGGCATTCGCTTCAGTCGGCGGATCAATTGCTTGGTGATGCAGATAGCTCTGTTCTAGCTCAGCTCATTGATAGCGGGGATCGAGTTTTGGCACCTGAAGGTGATGTTGGTGAGGATGCAGCAAGGGTCTCGGAGCATCATAAGGTTGGCCCTCTTCCAGATGATGCAACGGTGAACAACAATGGCGAAGTTGCGGCAGCTCATGTATCTTCGATGGACTCAAAAGATACTACTGCTCCATCGAGTTCATCTGGCAAGGTGAGGATGACTTTTTGAGTTGACTGGTTTTCTACAATTCTCAAGGCATTGATTTCTATTCGGCGTAAGTTTAAGAGATTGAATGTTTTGCTGACATGGAAATGCTTCTGTTTGCCTGTAGGTTGAACCGTATAAACCCGATTTGAGAAACGACTATGCTGCTTACCTGATCCATTTAGCCGTCTTTGGATTTTTCGGGGTAACTACTTTGAAATTTTGCATATGGCAGTAACTAATAATTAAGCTATGCTGCTCTAGTAAAATATAACAATACTTGCTGCTTCATGGTATGGATCCTAGAGGACCTGGACTGCTGATATTTAGCAAACTTTTACTTTCAAAATAGTTTACAGCTTGTATTGCTCCTGTGGAGTAATTATGCTTCTGATTACTGAATCAGGTATTCACAAGGTATGGCCTCCAAAAGCTGTTTGGCCCAGGCTGCCTGGCACTTACCTCAGACCAAAGCCCACTGTACCCTGATCTGCCCTCTAACATGGTTTATTTGCTATCCTCTGTGCTCAAGACAATCAAAGGAATTATTTTAGTGAAACCAAAAGGGGTTTTTTATCTGTACTAAACACATTTTGTTTGCTAACTTGCATGGGCCAGCTAGGATCTTTCCTGATGGGCTGGTTTGGGATCATCTTCAAGGCTGATTTACGGCGGATATCTGATCATCTTGTCGTTGGAATCACGACTGGGTATATGGGAAGTCTTACCACTTTCAGTGGCTGGAATCAAAAAATGGTTGTCTTGTCTTCTAAAGGCCACTGGGTATACGCTGTAGCAGGCATCGTACTAGGTATTTTCACCATTTATGAAAAATTGCAGTATCTCCTTAACTATTGTTGTCGAACTAAAAACAGAACAAAAATCATTCTTACGATTTCTAACAATGCTGAATCACTTCAGGAATGTTCCTTGTCAATGAGTCCATCACGGTTGGTGCTGAGACCGGTGAGCGCCTGCGCAGTTTGATCCTGAACTACATCAGGGAGAACAGCTCAATAGGAAGCAAATGCGACTGGGAGGGATGGAGGGCGGATACGAGGGCTAAGCACTCTGTTCTTCTGTCAGTGATGACGGCTTTGCTGTCGTTCCTATGGGTTCTGAGCGTTGTGTTGGCCGTCGTAAAGGTGCGTGGTCTTGCTGATGGCGCTGTGCTCTGGATGGGCTGCGCGGTAGCACCTCCGGGCGTTTGGTTGCGATGGTACCTGGCGAGGCTCAATGGCCAGGGAATCGGCAAGCAGAGATCGCTCAGATGGCTGCCAATCGGGACCCTTGCAGCCAATGTTCTTGCGGCTGGAATCATGGCAGCGCTTGCTGTCACGTCCAAGGCGGTATGGCCGAATATTTTCCTTCCATATTTTTTTTACCACTTTGTTTTATTTTAGATTTTCCATAATCATGCTGTAAGTCTGAAATTTTGGTTATTACTAATAGGTGCATACAGAGCGATCGAGAATTATTCTTAGTGGCATACAGCTCGGTTTCCTTGGTTGCTTGAGCACGGTCTCTACTTTTGCTGCTGAAGTATACACCATGAGAAGAAGCGGGCAGATCGCGAAGGCCTTTGTTTATGCTGCGTCTACGTTCCTGCTTTCTTTTGTGTTGGGCACTCTAGTGTACTCGGTGCCAGTTTGGGTAAAGCATTACAGATGACCTTTCGCAAATTCCAGAATTGGCATATTAGCAGCTGGCTTAGATCAAATGAGCATTGAATTTTTGAGAGTTTGATCGAAGGGTAAACAGACTACATGGCACAGCGCCAAGAGATCAGAGGCACACGGCTACCAAAGAAAAAGGGGGTCACATTACACATATCCGACTCCATACGAACATCTTTCGATTACATTGGGAGAGCTAAACTCAGATCTTCCAACGTCTTCAAAAAAAGTCTGGAGACTTTCAGTTACAATGTAGGTAGTTACGAATGTTTGCAAAATAGACTCAGAGCCATTTATACAGTCTGGTTCTACAAGTTTCAGTTAGGAGAGAGAAACTTACTTGTAGAATAACTTTCGTCAAACATGATGTGTGTTTCCTATGTACATTGGCATGTGATAAACTTACTTGTAGAACAACTTTGTCACATGATTAGTGTAAAAATACTGCCAATTCTTTGTTTCCTGTGTCCATTGGCATGCAATTCAACAACATATAGAATGTGAACCCATTTCGTCACTATCACTTGGCGTGGCAAACAACAGCACATTATCCACTCAACAATGTTCCTTGAACAGTGCTTTCAATGATATTCCTTCAGCTGCCATACTCAATGGTAGTCACATGGCCACTCGCCACTTCATTGCGCTTCTTTTGCATGCAACAGCAACCATGCACTCATGCAGGGAAGCAATTGTCATTGTCTTATCTCTGCTTTATGAAAATGGATGGTTCCCTGCGATACCATGTCAAAGGAAATGTTTAGGACAAGTCTCTGTCAGAATGACTATTTTTCAACAAGGAAGTGATATCACAAAATGAAACTAAGAATAACTATCCGTTCATGCTGGGCCGCTGGATTCAGACAGATGCTCCTCTACTTTACTCAACAACTCTCCATTCCAATGTATGGTACAATTCCTAACCAGAATCTCCCAAACCTGTTTGTTAAAAGCAAATGTTGAGATTTTGATCCACTCAATTAATTTATCATTTGATGATGCCTGGCTCACCAAATCCACCATACAAATATAGTGTTTTTCTCCTGGAATTATCCTGTATTTCTCAGTCATCAAATCAAAGAATTTCACGCCTTCTTCAACGAGGCCGCAATGGCAGCAAGCTTTCAAAACCAGCAAGAATGTGTCAACATCAGGCTTTTGTCTCTCCCGAATCATCTGAACAAACAATCCTAGAACTTCCTGTTCATGCCTATGATGACACAGAGCAGACAACACTCCATTCCACAACACAGCACTCTTCCTTTCTGTTAGGCTGAATACCTTCTTGGCACCAGCCATATCACCACATTTTGAATACATGTCAATGAGTGAGCTACCGATCATTACACATTGATCAAAACCAGTTCTTAGCAACATCCCATGGATCTGCTGCCCATATTTCAGCGAACACATAGCTGCACATGCACTTAGACAACTAGCAAAGGTGAACTGATCTGGGCATAAATTCTCCATCTTTAAGAGCTGAAACATACTCAGTGCTTCGAGTGGCTTCCCCTGGCGAACATATCCCTCACTGAGAGCATTCCATGACATGGCTTTCTTCTCTGGCATTTGATCAAAGAGCCTACGAGCAGCATCCAATTGGTCATCTTCTGCGTAGGCACAAACTATTGTCGTCCACATCTGCGCACCTTTGACGGGGACCTCATCAAACAGCCTCCCTGCATCATCCACACAGCCACATTTACTGTACACGTCGAGAAGAGAGTTGGCAGTGTTGACATCAGACAAGAACCCAAGAACAGCCAAATGGGCATGGAACTGCCTGGTAAGCTCCCTGTCCATGAGCTCCGCGGAGGCAACAAGGAGGGCTAAGAAGGTGTGATAGCTATATCCAAGGGAAGGTGACTTGTTCCGGAGCTCAGAGTACATCGCCACTGCTCCCTTCGCTTCACCACCTCGCGCAAATGCAAGCATAGCAGCATTATAGGAGATGAGGTCCCGATGTGGCATGGCAGCGAAGATCTCGGCCGCGGGGGAGGCGAGCGCAAGGCGCGCGTACCCGGTGAGCATGGCGTTGTACGAGTGCATACTTGGGCGGGGCATTTTGGCGAACAGACGGCGAGCATCGCGTGGGCGGCCGAGGAGGAAATTCAAGGACAGGAGACTGTCGGCGAGCTGAGTGGAAGAGGGGACGAGATGCTTGAGCCCAGCGAGGCGGACGTAGAGAAGGAGCCTGCCCGCCAGCGAGGGGAAGGACAGCGCGCCGGGACGGAGCAGGAGGAGGCGCGCAAGTGAGGATAGGAGCGGGAACGGCGCTCGCAGACCAGCGCGGGCGAGGGTCGGCAGGAGGGAGACCGCGGCGTAGGCGTCGCCACCGGAGATGCAGTGGTGCAGCGCACCCAGGAGTCCGGAGTAGGGACGCGATGACGGCGGCGGCTGCTCGCCGGGCACGGGCATTGCGGCATGGGCAACCAGCACAGGGCGGTCGCACAAGGTGGCCACTGGCCAGGGCGCTCTTGCAGTTGCGGACCTGCGGTTGCCGCGAGGCCGTCCAATTCAAAACATGTACGGCTGTGATGGATCCTCCCCGGAGTCTGAAGCTCCAGGAGTCAGGGTCAGGGTGTGCCGCGTGCGATTGCCAATTGCTCTTTTGTGTTCATCAAATCGATATATTCGACCCAACTCATGTTTTGACGTTCACCCTTTCAGTTTCCAGTTCATATTTTGACCCAACTCAGGCCCCCCCTCCGGTGAAAATTATAGAGGCTGATTTTGCTAATGATTATCACAATTTATGCTATAATCTCTACTCAAACACTTAAAACTCATAAATAATTATGCATATAATCACTTATAATCACTTCTACAGTTTGTACTAGCATATATAAGATGCAAATAGTAACTTTTTATCACTTCTCTATTCTCACCGCCTATAATTTATATTGAATAAGCTATTTTATCAAACACTCTTAGACATAGAAAATAGATTATAAGAGTAAGTTGGATAAGTGATTTCTATAAATAATCAAAATGTGAGCAATTTTTTGAATAATCATAATCTCTACCAAAGAGGTCCTCGGTCTCATATCGAAACCAGTTTGAAATAACAGCCAAGTAATCACATATACAAATAGCAGTGCGAAAACATGAAACAGCTCATGTCGGTCTGCTTCAGCGATCCCTCTTTTTCTGATAAATGCTTGAGTTCTATTGAAAAACAATCACGGTAGAAATCTTTTTGTCATTTCAGATAATTCATAGTTACAGTGCTGCTGTACAGGTCACTTGCAGCACCTAAACTGCCTTGTAGACTGGTTTCCTATGTTAACAAAATTCGTCAATGACAGCTCCAGGAATCTTTTGAGCACTGTTCCTGGTGGAAATGAAGACAGCTCAGTCGGAATGCTTCAAGAATCAAATATTAATGAAACAGGAAATTTCAGACTGACTTGTGCAACACCAGGGCAGGCGGCTAGATCAGAATACAGAATGTAAGTCTTCAACAGTCCACACATGAATTGAATCAACAAATTTCATCCGTAAATACAATGTCGAAAATGGATTGAACTGCATAATGTGGAAAATAGAATGTAACTGTCAGCTGTGTAACTGTGCACCAAGAATAGCAGAACTGAAAGTATTACTGAAGATCCTATTTCTAATTCTTTTCATTCATTCCTTACCTTCATCCTTCCGTATGTTTGGCTGGTCTAGTAAGAGTTGATGTAGTGCAGTCATGTCACTAGAACTGCAAAAGAAAGAGCACCATGTTTGGTCAAGTTAATTTAATACAATGAAAAATATATGAGATGAATTAAGAAAATTGGAAAAAAGGATATTTGGCTATTGAAGCATAAGAAGGGAAGAATTACATGTGAGAAGAAACATAGTAGTTGAATACAATGTAAGTAAAGCAGTGAAAAACTGAACTTGCCTGCTCTTCCATGTTAACAATGATATGATTGATGATTTTAGTGCAAACCTGGCAAATGGCAATGAAAATAAAGTTAGGGACAATAAAAAAGGATATTGCACAACGGAGAAACCAAGGGCCCGCTCAGTAAAAATTTTAGGTGCTTATGGTTCTGCTTCTGCCTTTTTTAAAAACAGCTTCTCTAAAAAAAATAGTTTGGCAAAACTGCTTCTATTGTAGTTCCGATGTCATAATGGATAGAGAATCCATAAAAAGCTATGTTTTTTGTGCTTTTGGCTTCCAGTACAAATCGGAGAAACACTTCTTGTGGAGGGTACATAGAACTTTTTTTTTGTTTTTTGGAACCATCTGATAGGTCTTCTTGCAGCATCTGAAACAGAAGCTGTTTTAGAATCCCTACCAAAGAGGCCCTAAGATAAGGTGCATTGCTGATGCTAAAGCAATGGCAGGGAACATGTCTGTGACACCTGAATGTATGACTACAAGTTTGGAAGTAGAAGCTGAATATACCATCCAGCATGGGATGAACTTATTAATCAGAAAATAATTACAGATATGTTTGGACTGGAGAAGGAATCAGGTTCAGAAATGAGATGATACATCAAAATATCTTAGTTGTAAAATGAACAAATATAAGTACACAAGGTTAATATGAGTACAAGTGTAGAATGTTCCTATTTCAATTCTTACTCTGCCTGGTGCATTTCGCATAAAACTCGGAGCCCATCCAAGCATTGTGCAAGAGTTGGCAAGATTCCCACTTGTAACTGCATCTGTTTCGCTGTGAGTGCCGACCCGCCTCTCACCATCTGATTAGTATCATGCAGAGCCTGGTTTAAACTTTTGGAAATGCCATTCAACTTCTCCCTGAGCAATTTGCAGCATTATCGTTAAATGAACTCGAATCAAAATTTTCCTTTAGATCATAGTTGCCAACCACACCAAAACTAAAAGTGATTGCAACATCATCAATGAAGCTTACAGTGTCTCCCTCATAGCAACAAAGATCTGCTCCATAATCTCCATCTGCTGCCCAACAAGATCCTCTCTAATGCCAGGGACACCACGCAATACACCATAATTCTTATCCTCTCCAAGCAACTTGTATCACATATAAAAGGAACAAATTTTAGTTGTCCAGATATTTGAAGGCATCAAACCACACCGCATGCTATAGTGTTAAACATTTCCACTGAATTGTCAAAACGAAGAAATTTACTTGCAATTGCAACATATACTACCAAGAAAATGACACCACCGTCATCACTTATTCATGAAAGGACTTAATTTGCTACTGTGAGAACAAGTAAATGCTGCGCAATAATTACGAAAATGAAAAATTCTCCAATTCTGTCACGGTAGAGATGAGATAGTCCTAGCCATGATCCAAGAATGTACCGGAAGCCGAGAAATTACGGTAGTGGCAATGGAAAACTCTGAGATGAGCCGCGAGTTGATGTCGTCCCACCGATCCATCTCCTCCCGTACCTTCCTCAGCCGCTGCTGCACCTTCCGCACTACTGCCTCCATCGAGTAAAAAATTGACGATTTGGCTCCCTCTCCCACTGTCCACCGTTGCCTTCTTGAAGTCTGCGTCTCCAGTAGAATGGACTCACGGGAAGTGACGGGGAGCACGGCGCAACTCCGCAGGCAGCGAGCGACGGGCGATGCGGCCGTGCGGGCAACTTGGCGGCGCGAGGAGGGATGCTGTAGGTCGGGGACCGGGAGGAGGGAGCGCAGGGAGGGGGCCGCTTCTATGAGCGCCAGCTAGAGTTTATTTGCCAGCGACGGCCGCTTCTTTTTACCTGCTCCTGTTCCCAACTCAGGGCAACGCTTCCATGTCAATGGAGGAGGAGGCCGCAGACACTCACTGACAGGGAGCTGAGGCCCGGGGGAGGAGAGGAGGCAGCAGCAGCAGCCGCAGCCCGCCGGCGCTAGGTTGGGCGACAGCCAGGCTGTCAGGCGTGTGCAAGGTTTACGGCTGGTTTTTACGGTTTTCAGTAAAACCGGTTTGGTTCGGTTTTTTCGGATCGATCGGTTTTTGTTTTAAAAATTTAAAAAATTTTAAAAAATTAAAAAAATTGAAAATACCAAAAACCGATAAAACCGGTCGATAAACCGGTAAAATCGGTCGGCTAACCGGTGAAACCGGTGGGTTTTAAATTTTGAAATCTGAAACCGTAAAAACCGAAGAAACCAACCGGTTAACCGGTGAAACCGCGGTTTACTGTAGCAAACCGTTTAAATTTTGACTTTTTAATTTAGAGCAGTTTTTAACTAATTTTTCTAATTTTCACGATTTTTATTAAACCGGTTCTAATCGATTTTAGCGGTTTAAACAAATAAACCCTGGCGTGTGTCAGGGAGAACTAGAGAGGGATGGACCAAGAGATTGGGCTGCACTGGGTCCTCAGGCCGACGCTGAGCGAACTGGCGAGAAATTGTGTCGGCCCACTTTGACTCTCGTCGAGATCACGAGTTCAGGACTCGCAGTGGCCGACGATGCGACTATGCATAAGGCCCCGTTTGGAACGGTTTCAGTATTTTTTTTAAAATTGAATTGATTTTTGTAAATTTCTACGAAAATTTTATGAAATTTCTGCATTTCAAATGGAGCTTAAGTATTGATCAATGTTTCTAAAAAAAAGTATTGATTAGTGAGATAGTTCAGATGAGATGGTGCTAATTGAATCTATAATAAATAGATTTTTCTAAAAAAAAGACAACCCGACTCAAATAGATCTGAACCGTTGATCTGTTAGATCTGACGACTCTCAGATGCTGCCTGACTACAAGTAATGCTGAGAAAATCCAGCTCCGACTCCTGGCCTGGCACATGAAGCTGTTGCTTAAGGTGCTGTGCTCTTTGACTTGTGTGGCAACCTTGGCAGGGTTTTTGATTTCCTTTGAACTCCTATAATCGGTCAAGACCGGTTTGACGAAAACCGTAAAAACTGTGAAAATCGATCAAAAACTATTTTAAATCGGAAAATCAAAATTTGAATAAAATGCTACAGTAACCCAGTAAATTTTTCGATTTATCTAGCATTTCATCGGTTTTCAATTTCAAAGTTTGAAACCCACCGATTTCACTGGTTTTTCTTCAGTTTTACAGGTATATCGACCAATTTCAAGTATTTCAATTTTTTCAAATTTTTAAAATTTTTAAAAATTTTAAAACGAAAACCGGTCGTTCGATGAAACTGGATCGAATGAATTTCACCAAAAACTATAAAAACCGGACAGTTTTGAAAGGTTTTGTAAACCCTGCTAGCTGGTGGGGTAGATGATGATTGACGAGAAGGCACGAGCGCGCAGATCCAGCAGTACATGAGAATATATGTGTGCACCAACTTTGTGTATCGTTGCTTCTATCTACCGCAGAATTCTCAACTCGAAGGCCATCAAGTCAAAACCAGATTTAAAGTTAGAGAGAATTTGTTGTATGCCACTGAAAAAAATATCGTTTTTCTTTACAGCCACTTAAAAAAGTTTTCTTTAGTGACTGCGAAGGAAAACGATTTTTTTTCCCATGGCATACAACAAATTCTCTCTTGAAGTTATTGTATACCTTAACCATAAGCGTGCATGAAGCTTCCCTCGCAATGTTAGCCGTGCACATGGAACGCAGCGGCTGGCTTCTGTTTGCATCAACCATTAACATGGATGCGTGCATATATACACGCCTATATATGGCATGTGCAACGTTTCTCGGAGTGAAAATTTTCCCGTATAACCGGAGTACCGGACGCACTATCCAGACCGTAATTAATTTGCCAGCTCTGAGATTCAAGCTAGAGTGGGCAGCTCCATTGTGCAGGAGGTGTTAAAAAGAGAAATTTTTTTTGAAGAAAGTGCTATACATTGAAAGGTAGGTGTTATCTTAGCATGTAGCACTTGGTGTTAAGTTCGGAACCTAGTGCTAAGAAGAAAGAAAATGAGAAAAGGTGGTGAAAGAGAAGAGGGTGATGAGGAAAGAGAATAATATTTTTATTTTTTTTAGACCCGTTGTAGAAGTTGCTAGTAAATTTATATATTGAACAACTTTTTGCTAACTTAGCACCTGATGACATGTTATAGATAGCAAATTTTAGAGATGCTATACAGTGCAGATGCCGGGCCTGGTGTGTTTGCTGCGGATGAAGTGGCCACAGAGCGCAACGTCAGAATGGTCTGCTGCATGCGGTGTCGGTTCCTCCTGATTAACTGGAAATGATGGCTGCCTGGACGATGAAGAAGCAAGCGCTTAAGAGCATTCGTATTTAGTGATAGTTCCTATGACTCTTAATTATCTTTATATTTCAGTATTTTCCTTATGTGGCAAAGAATTTATTAGAGAGAGAGATTGAAGAATAAAGAAACCACTTTCTCACTAGGATCAAAACACCAACAAATCATAAAAAATTATTGAGAGGACTCTGAGCACAACACGATTTATTTATGGGGAGTTGCCACTTGCCAGTTGCCAGCCGTCCTGGGCATCGAAAGGGTCGGTCCGTGTCGCGAATCCGAGCACATGCGCAACTTTGATTACCACATGTTTCGTGTTTACTCTTCACGAGAGCGACGAGGGCACCCCTCTTCGGTGAACGTGGAATCCTATATGCAGGCATTTGACTCCACGGATTTTTTTTTTAATTCACTCCATTGTTAACAAACGGATTTGATCTACTAAAACAACTCTATACAATAATGGAGCACTACGTAGCAGAGTATTTCTTCCAATTAGCTCTAATAACTATATACTGGAGCTATTAGTATATATATAGGAGTATATACCTGCTACTAGCTTACTAGCTTATAAATCTGCATGCTCCTGCATCTGCATGTGGTTCTATCTTGCTCATGATTTGGCTATGCATATGCAGCATGACTGGTACGTACGTATGATCAACTATCATTCATTTATCCATATGGATCTTATGCTGCATACATGGGCCCAATGATTAGAGGCAAGATTGAATATTTGTGCGTCAAATTGCTGAGTTTGTGCACCTGCAGGAAGGAGCGTCTGTAAAGCGAAAAGAAAACCGGTCAACGTGGGAGCATCAATCAAAGTATATAGTATGTTAAAGATTGTGGTGAATATATGTTCCATGAATCCATGGCATTGTTTGAAATTTATTTCAAGCAATTATAGTTTCACCCTTATGCAGCTTCCTTCAAGTGTATCTTGAGAAGACTATGGAGTAGTAAAACATAGCTACCTTTTCTATTTCAAAACATTGAAGAAATGCTACATAGAGAATCAATGAACTTGGATTAGAGCAATATGTATGTTGCACACAGATAGTGTGACAGCAATATGGTATAGCTATTCTCTTGCCAGTGAGCTGCCTGATGAGCACTGGCCGGCAAGCACAGGCACGTGTGGCGGCACGGCTACGCAAGCGCAGGCGCCCAGCTGAACCCTACGTGTACTGGCCGCCGCGCACAGGATCCGAACGGCGCCGCACGACTCTCCACGCAATCTCACTGTTTGCTGCACCACTGGTCCGCGATCTCTATACAGCCAGCTTCCAATGTCCCCTAGCTATAGCTAGTCCACCCCATTCTTGACGACCTATATAGCTCACAGTGCCCATTCCATTCTGCGTGCGGCTCCGCGGTCCATGTCCACGCCTCTTCCTCCTCCTCTTTCTCCTCCTCCTGCTTGTTGAGGCTTCATCTGTCAGGGAGAGAAGAAAGAGGAGCCACCCATCTCCCTGCTGCTCTGTTAGCACGTCGACCGCACTGTACAGGCCAAAGATATACTGCTTCCTGTGTCGACGGCTGAAGCTCGTCCGGTGGTAGCGCTGTCAGCCCCGCCGCGTACATAGAGCTCGTCGATAGCTAGCAGATCGAGCGGGGAGATGCAGCCGAGCCGCCACGCCGCCGCGCTGCTAGCCGCCACCGTCGTCTTGCTGGCGTCGGCCACGAGCTGCCGGGGCCAGTTGGCGAACAACTACTACGCCGGGAAGTGCGGCAACTCCAGCGTGGAGACCATCATCCATGATGCCGTCCAGGCCCGCATGGCCTGGGACAAGAGGATAGTCGCCGGCCTCCTCCACATGCTGTTCCATGACTGCTTCGTCGCCGTACGCATCCTCTTAGAACAGCTGCTTCCATTAATAGTACCATTTGGCTTGATATACCATCCATTGATTTGTTCTTATTTGATTGACGAATTAAGGGCTGCGACGCGTCGCTTCTTCTCGACGGGCCCAACTCGGAGAAGACGGCGATACAGAACAACGGCCTCTTCGGCTACGACCTTATCGACGACATCAAAAGGAAGCTCGAGGCGGCATGCCCGGGCGTTGTCTCCTGCGCCGACATCATCGTTGCTGCAACAAGGGACTCCGTTGGAATGGTAAGAGCAACCGACCACGCTACATTTGTGCTACTCATCGATGCAAATATGTGAAGTGGTGAACAAAAGCGTAGTCGATTGATTTGTTTTCCCATTGCATTTCCATGCATGTTTTCTTTTGCTTTGCTACATTTCATTTGTTTCTCATTCGTCAGTCCTTGCAGATGATTACTCACAAGTGCTTTCTTTATTTTTAAACTTCTGTCATTCGGACAAGAGTTCTAGAATAAAAATAAATTTAAATTATTGTTCTTAGAACAATAATTTAAAAACAGACAGAGTAGGCACTACTATACAGTTGTGGCTGCAGTTTTACTCTTTATTATCTGTTTTTGATTTGCCACTGCTCTCTCATAAGTGGTATGCGATCAAATTTCTTAATAATGTATCACTCTTGGTGTTCAAAATTCTAGGCTGGAGGGCCGGCGTACCAAGTGAAGTTGGGAAGAAGGGACGGCATGGTATCCCAGGCTTCGATGGCAAGCGCACTGCCAGGCCCTAACATCGACGTCCCCACGGCCATCAACATGTTCGCCCAGAAGGGTTTCAACAGCCTCGAAATGGTCACCCTCATGGGTACGCCACCGTCTAAGCTACGCTGTCAATTTCTTATATCAGGCCACTAATTAAAAGTGCAAATCACCAGAGATGGTTGTGCTACCCAGTAGCCAGTAGTAGCCAAGCTCTTGAAGACGTTGCACTAAAACCCATGTCTCCTCTCTTCGGCTACTTCGAGACTGTCTTTGCTAATTTAGCCTCTTTTGACCTAGAACACAGCTAACCACATCGATCCAGTGGGTGTCACACATGGAACGTCACGTACGTCTGTGTTGGCTCATAAAATAACAGTTTAGTATATTTTGATATGCGTTAACAAATGAATTAGTTGCAGGCCTAACGTTATATTAGTACCACATCGTCAAGCTCCGGCACCAGTATTATATATGTCTGTATTTCCTTTCTGTACTAATTATTCTCGATGTACTCTTCAATCCCCCATGATCAGCGAACACCTCATCAACTACTTACCAACAAGTTTTTTTTTATACAGAATCGCTTGGATCTTTTAACCGCGATCTCAAAGTTAATTGAACATACTGATAGCTCCTATAGTTCTATCTCTTGATCTAAATTCCCAGTTACTGTACCACCGTTGATACATATGATTCTGAGTAAAACTTTATGTACTATATACTAATGCGGTTTTTCCTAACAGCGATTCACCTGTCTGTTTTATTCCATGCAGGAGCGCACAGTGTAGGGGTGACGCACTGCTCGGTGATCCGTGACCGCCTGTATAACTTCAATGGAACAGGCTTGCCAGACCCTTCCATGGACCCTACATACGTGTGGATCCTGACCACGTTTGCATGCCCCAAGAACCCCACCTTCGACAACATCGTCTTCCTCGACGACCCCTCCAGCATTCTCATCGTCGACAAGAGCTACTACACCCAGATCGTAAACCGTCGTGGCGTGCTCGCCATCGATCAGGCGCTAGGAGACCACAGATCCACGGGATGGATGGTCAATTTCCTACACAACACTGACTTCTTCCCCTCCATGTTCAGCTACGCGCTCAACAAGCTCTCCGAGCTTGACATCAAGATCGGCAGCAACGGCGAGATCAGGAAGAACTGCCGGAGGACCAACTGATCCAACAGTTCTGTTACACGATATACAGAACTAGTTACTGCCACTAGCTTATCTAGATCGATAGATGGGCAGCTGATCCACAAAGAAAGAAGAGAAGAGAATATAATAGTACAACACAAGAAGTCGACAGATAGATCAACCGACGATTGGGACCGTGCATGCGCATCAGCACACATCCATTTTTTGCGTCGTATCAATGATTGCACATGGTTTTACCACAGTTGATTTGAGTAAAGGTTTACATTTTACTACCGTAGAAGTACACGAAATAGTAGCTCTTTTGTTAGTGTGTACTTCTGATTCTTTTGTATGTGGCTGGTACAAAAAAGAAATCTAGCTTCCATGGTGTAACATCATACACGCACTACTTGTTCCCCAGAGCATACTCTCTCCGTCCTAATACAATCTTATTTTTAGATTTTGTTGACTACAACTTTGATCAATGATTTTTATAGATTCAGTTAAATTTCAAAATTTAGTATTTGTACTTTTAAATTCATCAAAAAAAAATTTATAATATATATAATTTATATTATTAAAATTAATTAAATTTATCAAAATCCTTGGTCAAAGTTGTAGTCAACAAAACATAAAAATAAACTTTTATTCGGATGGAGGTCGTACTTGGTACTTCCTGCTGTCAACTGAAAGAAAAGGAATGAAATCAGTAATTTGCAGTGTTCCCTATCAAAAAAGCCGTATACTCAAATCTCTCTCTCTCTCTCTCTCTCTCTCTCATGAGGCATGGAAATTAAAGCCAAGCCAGGTAGGTCAAATGAGAATCTTGGAGTGAGCGTCGGCCAGCTTATGACAGAGAACGGTAGAGTGCACCCCGAGAGGGCTTTACTCCCTTCCCGGGACGCCGACGGGCTCAAGCTACGTGCTCTGGAATCTTGAGTCTCACGGAGGGCCCGCCCAGTTTCTTATTCCGCGCATCTCATCTCGTCCAAGCTGCCGCCCTGAAACCAGCCGACGCTCGGGCACTAAATCGTGCTACAGTAGCAGCAGTAAACTGTAAGTATTGACATCTTGGTACAGCAGCAGGACCAACTCGACTGTCAATTTTACTCCCCCCACCCCCCATATTCGTACCTAAAATGTAAGCATTTCAACCATTCAAAATTTATATCCTAGAATATTATCATTTCTGAAGTTTGTCCCCATATATAAGTGTTTCTAGAGTTTCCCCATATATAGGCATATATTACTTTCCTGATACTAGTCTTTTACTGATAATGAGGGATAGATGGTCTTTTACTTGCTACCTTAATATGTTCAAAACGTACTAGAACTTCTTACATTTGGAGGGTGAAGGTATACCTCGCGCGAGCATGCGCACACACAATTGAGCCTCTATGCAGAATAACATATAAATAATAGGAAAAAGCAGATCAAACAATGGTTCAGATTGGCCCCATACTTGGGCTTGATCTTACTTTACATCACCCAACAAACAGGTTGTTCTTTCAAACAGAAAATTAGGAGGGGATTAGAGTAAAATGAGGAGGATTGAATTCTCACCTAAAAAGTAATGAATTTATTCACCCTCTAATCCACTTGGATCGGAAAATAATTAAACAGAGCCTAAGGCCCTCTCAAAGTGCCCAGCTGTCAGACATAACCGTATGGAATATATAAGGTTACAAGTATATTAATCGTTGCAATATAGAAAAGATAAAGTTATCCACATTTCATATTTCATATCCACTCCTGTTTGTAGATACATAAATTTGATACAACTTGTGCATGATTATCCAGCATGAATTGTTCAAACTATTGTTGGACTGACTAGCACAACGAATTAATGAATGGACCCTTTTGAGTCGTCGTGGAATGCTACTCAGCTTACCTCTGTTGTGACCTTACCTCTTTGACTTTGAATAAACCTTGTCTATTTTCCGACAACTAATTAACCAATAAAGTAAGGACAATTGGGTATGTGGCTCTGCATTTCCTTTTTTGAGCAACGGTGCTCTGCATTTCTTGCTTGAAGGAGTGTGCACGCACAATGCTTCCAAGTTCTATGAGACTGTCCTTACTGATATGCAATTTTCAATCCTCCAAAAAAGAAAAACCTCCTGCAATGCAGAACATACATATGAGTACTACTAAAGAGCAGTGGGAATATGAATGCTCCTCTTTCAGTTCCATTCATTCTATTTAGGAATTTTTTAAATATTTATGTTAAAATATGAAGAGCAAATTCCTTATTTGCCCTCGAAAATTTATCCATTCCCTTATTCAACCTCAAAAAATTTAAATTCTCTTATTCGACCTCATTTTTAATTTTTCTTTCCTAATTAGCCCTAACTGATATATAATAATAGATTTTTTGTTCATCTAAGTTGAAAAAGACCAAAATACCCCTAAAACTAAAGGAAGTAAAATTTGATATCCTTAAATATGCAGTATGTGACTACGTGGAACATAACAAAAAAATGATTTTATTTATTTATTATGAAAACATAAGTGTTTAAGAATATCAAATTTTACTTCTCTTAGTTCCATGGGTATTATGGTCTTTTTTAATTTAGATGGACAAAAAATCAGTTATTATATAGTAGTTAGGGCGAACTAGTTAAGAATGTGGGTGAATATGAGAATTGAAAATTACTGAGAGTGAATAAGGAAATGGATAATTTTTTGAGAAAGAATAAGGAATTTGCTCAAATATGAATGGTTTGAATATTCCGTGGGGAGTTGCCTGTTGAGATAATTAAGGAAACTGGACCGAAAGATGGATCTGAAACCCAGAGAACACTGAAGGTATTTCGTGCAGGGATTAGTGCAAGCCCACAAATAGTTAATGAGAACCATTCCAGCATCTACCTTGGTCAACTGACACCGCCCAAACAAGGTTACTGAACATTCTGCCAAAAGGGAAAAAAAGATCGTCACAACATACATTTATACTAGTAGTTTGAGCACAGCTAGCATAAGAAGTCCTTTTCTTTCTCTAAAATGGAAAGAGAAGACAGAGCACGCATCGACGTATCCTCCACAATCTTGCAAAATTTAACATCTTGGCTCGCATAGTCGCATTACGACCTTGTCGCGGCCATATCACCTATAAATACTTGGCATGGCGCCATTCGAACCTCACCCACAGATCCCACACTACAAGAACTAAGCTAGCAAAGCTCACTAGGAGCACCTAGTCAGCCAAGGGGATCAATGGCCTCTGCTAAGCAAATGGGAGCCGCAGCGCTGGTGATGGCGTTCGCGGTGCTGGCCATGGCCACCGGCGGCAGTGCGCAGCTCCAGTACGGGTACTACAAGGGCAAGTGCAACGCCAGCGACGTGGAGGCGGTGGTGCAGGGCATCGTGAAGGCCCGCTTCGCTCGCGAGCCGCCCATCGTCGCCTACCTCCTCCGCATGCAGTTCCACGAGTGCGCCGTCAACGTATGCACTAGCTTGGCACAATGGCACTCAACAATGTGTCCACGTACCTTTCATGAACTAATGTGATCATGTTTTATTCCTTGCAGGGGTGTGATGGAGGTCTGCTGATCGATGGCCCCGGCACAGAGAGGACGGCGCGGCCAAACCTTAGCGTGAAGGGCTACGATCTGATCGCGGCCATCAAGGCAGAGCTGGAGCGGAGGTGCCCCGGCGTCGTGTCCTGCTCAGACATTCAGATCTTGGCCACCCGGGACGCGGTCGCGCTGGCCGGCGGGCCGGCGTACACGGTGCGCACGGGACGGAGGGATCGCCGGCGGTCGCAGGCCTCCGACGTCAAGCTCCCGGGGTCCGAATACACCGCGGCGCAGGCGATCGCGTACTACGCCAACATCGGGATGAGCGCGTACGAGACGGTGGTGCTGCTAGGCGCGCACACGGTCGGAGCCACTCACTGCAGCGCCATCAAGAACAGCCGTCTGTACGGGTACGGTGGTAAGGCGGGCGCGACGGACCCGGCCATGGACCCGACCGTCGCGTCCGTGTACAAGAAGAGCGTGTGCCCCAACGTGACCTCGTCGGACGGCAACACCGTGTTCCTGGACGACCAGTGGAGCGCGCTGCGGGTGGACAACAACTACTACAAGAACCTGCAGCGCGGCCGCGGCGTTCTCCTCGTCGACCAGAACCTCTACCGCGACGGCTCCACGCGATGGATGGTCGACCAGCTCGCAAACAACGATGGGCTCTTCAGGTCGATGTTCGCGGAAGTGCTGGTGAAGCTCAGAGAAGGTCAATGTCCTCACTGGAACGCAGGGTGAAATCAGGAAGGTCTGCAACAAGTTCAACTAGCGATCCTTTTCGTTCCTTTTCATCAGCAGCCTCATTATTTGTTTGTTTTATCATCATTCATGATCACTTTGCTTCTTGATTTGCATCATGCTTCTTTTCTTATATCGTTGTAAATTTTGTTTTGATCGAAGTGGCGCCTGATCCATTCTTTATGTAATAATAACATATATGATGTATGTATGCAGTAAGTTTATGATCAACTAATGAGAAAATTGAGCATTTTAATTCGTTTTTTTCTCCGTACTTGCACTGATTACGGAAGTGAATGTATGTTGATGTGGGTGTTCAAAGTTCATAGTCAAACAAATGTGAGCGACATGGAAGTGAGCCAAATGCAACATTAGCCCAGCGCTTTGGGAACCATGATCCATGGGAATTTCGGGAAATCCACCAGGAGATCTCCTCCACAGTGGGTACCCCCGTTGAAGAACCATGATCCATGGGAATGTTCGGTGTAGGCGGTGCTGAAGGAGCATGGCCCTCCGATGAAGTGGTATCCTCTTCTACACTCAACCTGTTGGTGAGGGCGGCTCACAGTACGCTTGATGCCCCTAATTAAGTGGTTGCTATGAAGAAGTCTAAAAGCTCACAAAGAAGATGTAAGTTGCAGCCATGATGGATTCCTATTTATAGCTGGGGAGGCGACCTTTCGGGACCCCATGGGTCATTGAGTCCATTCACTCTCTGGCAGTGGGAAAGCCAACTATGCAGATTAATAACATTGATCGGCTAGAAGCGGAAGCCGAGGCGAAGGGAGTAAAAATGAAAATTGAAGCTTTTGTAAGTCTTTTAACACCTCCCCAATCTCGTGGCAACGATGGATATCTGACACATAGGTATGAGTGAACAGCTAGATCTTATCAGCTTCACTCGAACCTAAAAGATCCTAGAGTGAGGACATCGGTACAACCTCAGGCAGGGAGACATGTTCAGGGGCTAATGTCGTTATCTCAATTTCCCTTCCCGAACTGATGTTGGGCCGCTACGGAATCTCCCGAACAGAAGATGGGCCCTGGCCCAATTGAAGCCCACAACTGTAGGAGCAACCGCATGACCCCCTCAACATGGCATTGAATGTGGAATTAAGGACAAGACGGTCACTGTCAATGAAGGAGCCATTTTTCCGACGGCAATGTGCATGTAATTGGGATAGACGTTAACAATATTATTACACCATTAACCGTAATTATACGGGAGGACCTCCCCTCCCTACAAATATATAACCCATCCTATCAAACAGGACAAGCGAGATACAAGCGGCAAGCTATGCGCCACAAAGTAATACACACAAGCTCATACAAGACGTAGGATTATTATCCTCCGGGGTCCGGAACCAATCTAAGTCCTGCGTCACCCTTCTAAGATTAGATTCACACTGTTCGCACTCTCACAATGTCTGCCGATTTCGATCATAAATTGAGTGTCGATAGTATTAATATAATTGAAATTAAAATACATTGTAAAATGCCTAAATTTCTAGCAGGTTTGGTGGATCCTATTCTCACTCAAACTATATTGTATCTCGTTTTTGCCACTTGCGGATTGAATCCAAACTCAAATCCAACCTTTGTCCCCTATTCGGCCAGGAAGCAAAGCCCACCTCAAGAGTCTTGTAACCAAACCGAATCCCAAGCTCAGCACGGTGTGGTAACCTGGTTTGTATCCCATTAAATGTTGCTCACATTATTGTAGGCCGTGTGCCAGGAGGTTTTGTTGTGAGCATGAGATGGAAGCAGAGCTAAGGCCGGGATCAATCATGTCCAGAATCATTCCTAAGGCCAGAATCAATCATGTCCAGAATCATTCCTAGGTTGTGGCGGAACAAGAGCTTAAGGTACTTTAAGTTGTGGACCGGTATCAAAAATAATAAGGTAGGCACTCATTTTTAAATATTGATAGTTGTGACTATTTGAGACGGAGGAGGTCGGTTCCTCCCTAGCACTGTAACAAACCTCTTATCTGATTCCTCCAAATACTTTCTTTATTTCTTATGGCCACTGATCTCATATCCAAATAAAAATGCTCATTGCAAAATTATGTGTATGGTGTACAACTAGGGATGTACATTTTGTTTCTATGGGATCATTGAACCGAATGAATATACCTCAAGCTAGGGTGGCATTTCCATCAATTGAAGTAATTGGGTGGAGCAAAACATCTCTAAGTATGTACCACGCACACAAGATCTCATGATTAATTCTTGAACTTATGTTGCACCAGTAGGTAGCAAACGGTAATCCGAATCGCATGCTAGGTATGCATCAAAACATTGAGACTTACCATTCCCTGCATGTATAAAATGCCTAAATGCTACGTGGTGAGCTTAGCAGTATATCACAAGGGGTGGGGGTGTGTTTTTTTTTTGGTGGGGGGGGGGGGGTGGTAACTTTTGATCCTATGTAGATCTTAAGTACTATGTACCAACTAGTTGATCTCTGTCGGGATTCAAACTCGAAATATATAACCAAAGTATGCACACGCGCACACACCAAACTAAGCCTCTATGTACAGTAATATATCAATAATAGGAAAACTTGTAACAGGTAGGAGAAGGGAGCAGATTAAAAATAACAGGTTAGATTAGCCCCATACTTGGGCTCAATCTTACTTTGAGCCATTTTAAGGTATACCAAATATTGTTGGCTTACCTCGTAGTAAGTGAAGTAAGAATTTAACCTCAGTAGATGAATTTGCAAGATGAAATAAACAGCACATAGAAAAAAGTACATCTCAGCCGACATTCGGATCCCTAGTTCATGTTAGTTTCAAAAACAAACACATTACCTTCCAATTAATTACTATAAACTGAAAAATTTTCAAAACAAACGAATGCATTAGTTTCCAAAACAAACTAATCAGCCTCCAAGTTAAATACTAAGCAGTAATTAATTAATTATTATAAGAGAAAATTTCCTCCTCAGAGTTAAAAGGCCAATTTATATCTCTAGATCTACTCAAATACATGGTCTGCAATGATTTAGGTCTTCCTTAAAATCTACCTCTTATTTTACATCACCCAACAAACAGGTTGTACCCCTTAAGGCCCTCTCAAAGTGTTTAGTGGTCAGACAGAACGTATGAATATGTTATAAGCCTGGTAAATCGTTGTAACAATGCGTTGTGATATAGAAAAGATAAAGTTGTCACCATTTTATATTTGTGGCCCTTAAATATCAAAAGGCCGTTGTGTGAAAACCCAGTTTTTTCTAATAGCATCCAACAATCGTTTGTAGATACATAAATTTGATACAACTTGCGCATGATTATCCAGCTTGAATAGCTCAAACTATTATTTGATTGACAGGCGCTACGAATTAGTGAGAGGACCTTTCTTTTCTCTGAATCGTCGTGGAATGGTTCTCAGCTTTCCTCTGTTGTGACCTTACCTATTAGACTTTGAAGAAACATTGTCTAATTTCCGACAACTAATTAACCAATAAAGTAAAGACAATTGGGTGTGTGGCTCCGCATTTCCTTTTCAAACCCCCTCCCCCCCCCCCC
>BCLG01001289.1:105224-121294 GCA_001602295.1 Zoysia matrella | reverse complement strand
TCATCTTTGAAACAAGATCCATGTATGATGTTTTGGTATTTAATAAATTATAAAAATTTAAAAAGATTTCAATTTTTCTATTCCATTAACAAAAACGGCATTTTCTACTTTTTTTATGTGTATTAGGATTCTGTTTTCTTAAAATATGAAAAGGTATATAAAAATGTCAAAAATATAAAATATGTTTAAGTTATTGACACTAAACATATATATGATATATTAAAAATACTAATTTAAAAATATAAATATAAAAAATATATCCATGTATTTTGCATTAATTTTAAAGAACATAAAGTTCTAACAGATCCAAAAATAGAGTAACGGTTTGCGAAAAAATTGACTGCAAATTCATAATATAAAATTAAAGTTGACATGACATAAGAAACGATGAGGTGGCATGTTATGTGTATAACCACGTCAGATCAAAATGAAACTGATCTTTTAATTAAAGTTCAAGACTAAATTGTACCTTTTGAAAGTTGAGAATGAATCTGAAAATTTGATCATAGTTCAGAGGTGAAATTGAGTATTATCCCTTCTAATTATAATTACGTTATACTCTCTCTCTCTCTCTCGTGGAAATACGTTTCCCCCGCCGCGTGCAAGGCCTCGACACGTACACCGGTTTAGTAGTAATCAATGACCAGGACGTTTTCTCAACGCGCGTGCGCCGCCGCGAGATTGAACCGGGGGCGGAGCGTCCGTGGCTCGGGAAGCCGCGAACCAACGAACGCGCCGGCGGCCGGGCGTCCCCACCACCAGCCACCCCTCCACGATCGCCTGCATGCACGTACGCATGCGCGGCATGCACGTTAATGCCCGGATCAGTTTCCGCAGCCAAAAATCCACTAAAATCTCGTCGTAATTACCACTGCGACTCGGCTCGCTCGCTTTCCCATCATCGTGCTCGCCCTTACTGCTCGCTTCCCCAGTTAATCCTCCTCCGTCCCTCCGTCGTCACGCTGATTGCATATGTTCAGTTCACACCGCCGTTACTCGTCTTGATCGCTTGGCATCGCGTATATATACAAGTGCGGCGACAGTAACCTGCCACTGCCGCTGCTCGCCGGCGTCGTACGTTCGCCGACCGTCGAACTCCGCTTCGGCGCTCGGCGAGTCCTTGGTCGACCCTGCGTTGCTGGACTGGGCATCGTCAAGCTCGGTCGTCGGCAATGGAGATGGTGCCGTACTCCTACTTCGACGGAGGAGACGCTGATTGGTACCATGGAATTGGCAGTTTCCCTCCGCTGCGTTCATCGTCATCGCCTCTTGCCTTAAGGTCAGTCGATCGTCTCTCTGAATTCATACGCATCCGTCCGGAGTCGCTTTGCTTACGTTGAGATCTTGTTCCGGCCGGCAGCGAGGAGGACGACCTGCTGGCCGTCATTGCGCCGCCCGGTCCTCGAAACCTGGAGATCAGGAACAGTAATCTTGCGAGCTCATCTGACCATGTCCCGCTGCTGCTTCCTGTCCCTGATGATTCCTCTTCCTCGTCCGCCATGATTCTGAGGTCGGTGGTCTTTCGATTAACTTACAGTTCACATTGTCGCCGAATTTCACCATCTTGACATTTATAACGACGTCGCCTGCTGGGTGACCTCGGTCCACGCATCGACTGCCAGGAATGAAGAAAGCCACCGTCTTCCCGTGTTCCCTGCCGCCTACGACCCCTCCTACTACTTCGACGGCCTCCCGCCCTTACCTGAGACCGCGGGCGGCCTCGACGACCCGCTGATGCTGCAGCCGTTCAGCGACATCGACCTCGACGCCTTCGGCGGCGCCGACGAGCACATCAAGGCGTCTCCACCTGCTGACGACATCATGATCGTCGTGCCGGCGGATCGTCCCTACGCTGCAGGCCAAGTTGCAGGCGTCGACGGCGGCAATGGTGACCCGAAGCCCGTGGCCACCGTCGCGGACTGTTACCATCCGCCTGCAGACAGCGTCGACTTTGGCATGGCCGCAATGCGCTATGGGGAGCGTAGTGATCAAGCAAGCTCAGTCGCAGCACTGCCACCGCCGATGCCACGGCTCCGTCATCAGGTCAGGATGAGGAGCGGTACTGATCCGGCGGGGAAGACACGGCTGGACCACATCGGCTTCAACGAGATCAGGAAGTACTTCTACATGCCCATCACGAAGGCGGCGCGGGAGATGAACGTGGGGCTCACCGTGCTGAAGAAGCGGTGCCGCGAGCTCGGCGTCGCGCGGTGGCCGCACCGGAAGATGAAGAGCCTCAAGGCCCTCATCCTCAACGTCCAGGTAATAACTAATAACCACGCCACCATCAATTCTTCACGCAGAGTAGTTGTTCTGAATCACCGCTCGTGCGCGCAACTTTCGCCACGTTCTGGATTCAGTTCTTTGGACATGAGACTAAATGCGAAGTACGTGATGTGACGATGCAGGAGATGGGGAAGGGCATGTCGGCGGCGGCGGTGCAACGGGAGCTGGCGGCGCTGGAGACGTACTGCGCGCTCATGGAGGCGGACCCGTCGATCGAGCTCACGGACCGGACCAAGAAGCTGCGGCAGGCGTGCTTCAAGGAGAGCTACAAGCGGAGGAGGGCGGCGAGCTTCAACGGCAAGATTGATCACATCTACAACTTCGGCCATGAGCTCCTACAAGCGGCGCAGGGCGGCAAGCTCACTCCGCAGGAATCTAGTGGTGGTTCTGCTGGGCGTAGCGTGCCGAGCAGCCATCTCTTTGGCTACTGATCTGTTGCCATGTTACTAGTAACAAATAGCGCATACTGGCATGTGGTAATCGTACTTGATCAGTCTGTATAGAAATGGATGATATGCGTGCTGGTCCATGCACGAAAACATGGTCTTAAAGATGGAAGAGTATATAAACTACTACGAATGGTTAAGGATTGAATGCATGTACATATAATACCGATGATAGATTCTTCGGATCTCTCATTTCAATTTTTGCGCCAATCAGTATGTACCATTACCAGTACATGCGCAAATAAAAGTTTACCATGCATGAGGCACATTATCATAAAAGTTTACCGTGCATGAGACAAATAAAAATGATTTCTCTCCTCCCATGTCATGTACATTATCATAATAAGTAATTTTTTTATCTTTTAAATAATAAATCTATTTAGATATTAGTCAAAGTTGAAATTATATGATTTTGATCAAATTTGAAAATACTTATTTGTGGACGGAGATATTAGTTAAAAATTAAGATTTTGACACGATGTCATGTGTTTCAAAATGTAAGTATTTGTAGCTATGTCTTGATTCTTAGCCCCCTCAGTGAATCTAGACGTGCATCTAAACCAGAGTATATTGGAGATGCTATGAACCAGCTTTGCACTTTTATACTACTTCGATGCACTTAGCTAACACAAACAGTTTGATAATTCCTTTTTACCTTAGCCAATGTATATGAGTTTTTCTTTGAGGATTTTTACATCATTATAAGTATATCCTCTTTTGAAGAAAGTGATCGATCCAACCGTGAACATCCATGTACGATTAATAGTTACCCGAAGTTAGAAGATTCTCACGTACTGAATTTTCTGTTACTCTCTACGTTTCAAATTATAAATCATTCTGAACTCTTCAAAAAATTTTAAATTATAAATTGTTCTCACTTTTTGAGACAATATTTTATCTTTGTTATATCTTTACTCTATCTCTCTCCTCCTCGTTTTTAAAATATTTCTATTTTTTTTACTTTTCTTAAATCTTATACTTAAACTCAAAACGACTTTAATGGAGAGAGTACAACTTTTCTAACTAGCTATTAATGCTTGACGATTTTCTCACTATGTGCAGGCGGTTCTAAATCCATCTGTGCAGACGAAATTCGATTCCGTCGACATTATTAAGGCTGCAAAAATCGACCATTTCTCCATAACGTAAAACAAGAGCTTTCTAATGCAGCGGCCCTCGGCCCTCTAAGAGCACCATCTGCACTGATCATTTTTCAAAATAAAAAAAAAGCTCAGCGGGCACTGGAACCGCCGCCGCCCCGCGCGGCCATCGTCGAAGCCCAGCGCTCTCCTCTGGCCCGACACCGTGGAGGAGGTGGGGGAGGCCGCGGGGGAGGTGGACGAGGAGGCCCGCCGCCGTGAGGACCCGGGGGAGGCTGCCGCCGCGCCGTGGAGGACGGGGTGGAGGAGGTCGCCACCGTGGAGGACTCGTAGGAGGCCACGCGCCGTGGAGGTGGAGGGGGAGGCTGCCGCCGCGCCGTGGAGGACGGGGTGGAGGAGGTCGCAATTGTATTGTCAAGGAGTTATGATGGTATAATGATGGCAAAAATGCAATTGTATTGTTACGGCAAAAGAAATAATGCAATTAACATGAGTGCCCCACGTTTGTGCCGTTAAACCATATTTAATGTATATAGCATTGATGATTACGGTGCAAACTGAACTAAAACTCATGCTCGGATGTCACATTGTCGTCTATTTTCATGTCAAATTTCAACAGGCTGTCAGTCGCTCTAATCCATCACGAACCCTTAATCGACGACTCAGCATTACATTGAGCTCCATCCTCACCGAAACAAGGAGCAGCCAGGCAGAATAGAATCCTCTGCTTCCGTGTTCGCGGCATTAGCCACGGTAGGATGAGTACTCTGCTTTCGGTTTAACTGAATGAGGAAGAAACAGAGCAAGGCCAAATGGCGTAGTGGAACTCTCATTGATGCCTGCGGCCCTGTTTGTTTGGAAGTACTTGTTGAGAAGCTCAAACAAATACCTTGCTTTTCAACTGGGTCTCTTCAGAAGTAACATATCTCAAAAAGCTATAGAAATGAACATAGGATAAGAAGCACAGTTCCATATGCTTTTTGAGCTTTACCGAACTACACAGACAAGTAACGGGGCAGCTCGCCCAGACCTCCTCGACTTCGTCCCTGGCCGCCAGCACCCACCCCCCCCACCCCCCAGCCATGGACTGCCACACCCCTCTCCGCTGCTACCACCTCTGCTCGGTTGCCCTCACCCTGGCTAGGGATGAAAACAGGACAAGAAAATCCCAACTGATTTCCGTATACCGTATTTGCTATTCTATCCGACTCATTTTCATTTTCGTAAGTAATAAAAAGGAACGGAATAAAAACAAAAAAATAAATCCAAGATACATAATCATTTTATCCCGCTCATTTTCATTTTCGCAAGTAATAAACAGGAACAGAACAAAAACAAAAAAAAAAATCTAAAATACAGGATCGAAAACAGTCAGAAACTTTCCCACCCATTTTATCAAGATTTCCTTATATTTCTACCCATTTCTTCTTATACGGGATAGCAGCCGAGCGGCTAGAGCGAGCCTGGCCCGTGAAGGCATGGCGGGCCGTGCCAAAACAGGGCGGGCCAACATGACTTGCCCACTAATCTGACGGGCTGTTTGAGGGAAATAGTGCAAAATAGGGGGCGGCGGGATTCGAACCTGCGACCTAGTGGGTTGGAACGTGCAGAGTTACCACCGCACAACTATTTTAGTTGTGTAATACCATAAATAATAATTGTATTTAATACAAAAATACAAATGGGTCGTGCCGTGGTGGGTCACCGTGTTGAACCTCTGGCCCAAGCATGGCCCGCCGTATGGGTCCGTGTCGGCCTGTCACGAATTTGAGCGGACCGGGCCCGTGCTCGTGGCAAGCCAAATAGACCGGGCTTCATGCCGGCCCATTTGTGCCGGCTCAGTTGCCCAGCTACAGGTGATGTGTACATAGTTCCTGATCTTTCATCAGGTCGAGGTAACTATCGATTTGGTAGAGATGCGACACACAATTGTTTTGGCTTCAAATCAACACGATTCGAACCCCGCAATCGTAGCACCACTTTTTCTCTGGTTATTAACCGTGCACACACGATTCACCTCGCTAAAAAGTCTAATCCCAGCCTACGAATCAAAAAGCACAAGCAAGAACCAGGAAGAACGCAACTCAATTGCGAAATCTAAATTAAATCACGAAGTTGAAAAACCAACAAACCATCAAACGATGAAACTATTTGATAACAAAAGAAAACTAATCAAAACCTAACTCTAGTGACAGAGGCTACTGATTATATAGAGTTTAGAACGATCTTAGAAGCAAACCCTAATATTAATGGGTCTAGAAAAAATATACGGCGCAAAGGCTAAAAGATAGTGTCGTAGCATTTGAGGTAGTTTCTAGACATCATCTTATTTTAATGATTCCTATTGGTTCCAGTTGTATTTTGATATGAGACTGGTGCCGTTAGAAAGGTTATCTTGTTAGCTTTTCAACCATATCTAAAACGTCCAAAACAGATTTCATATGTGACCTGGACATCCATTTTAGTGCGGACTGCTCCTGCAACCCGAGGGCAACTCAACTCCGAGTTGGATTGACTCTCCTCCAGGGTCAAACATGTCTTGCTGATCTTGAGTATTTTCAAATCCTCCTTCATGCTTCCTTTGATCCTCTCCAATGTTTTTAAATATAGTAAAATCATTAGTTAGTCATCTATTATCAACGGAAGGAAAACATATGTTTGAGAACTAGCTCACCTCTAAATTCAATTATTATGCACGAGTTATAGTAGGTGAAGGAGCGTTGTGTGTATTCAATGAAGGGATGTCCTCATCATCCTCTCTCTCTTGAATCGGAGTCATCCTCGACTCAAACTCATCTTCTTCTTTGATGTGGCCCCATTGTGTTGAGGGTGTGGACCAATTCATGTTCACTCTCGGAGGCAAGTCAATCCGGTGCTTAATCTCTCAAATGGGTGGCAATTTTGGAGGTGCCTCAAGTGAAAAATTATCATGATACTCCTGCAAAAGGTTAGCAACCGAAACATCTAAAGAAAAAGCAAGATTCTCGAGTGACATGTCAAAGTATAACATGAAGTATTTTCATTATAAATTTGAGCAAGATCAGATTTTATAGCAAACATTAGCAACCGAAACATCCAAAGAAAAAGCAAGATTCTTGAGTGACATGTCAAAGTATAACATGAAGTATTTTCATTATAAATTTGAGCAAGATCAGATTTTATAGCAAACATTACATGACTTTTCAAATTTATTGCTTGCTAATTTTTAGATGTAGAAGGATGTTCTTTCTTTTTATTAGTAAGTCTATCTTTGTTAGCTTGTACATTTTCAACAGGGTCAAAGGTAGTAAAGTAATTTTTTTTCGTTTATGCATAAAGGTATATGTATTACTTTTATCATAATAGATAGGATCATTATCATATTCTCATGGACGGCCCAATAATAATGAACAAGTTTGTATAGGTACAACATCATAATCTACAGAATCAACATAGGTGCCAATAGAGAAAGAAACTCGACAAATTCTCTTTACCTTTGCTTTACCGGAGTCATTCAATCACTGGATATGGTACGAATGTGAATGTGGTCGTGTGGGTAAGTCAACCTTAGTGATCAAATCAGTACTCACTAAGTTGTTGCAGCTCTCGCTATCAATGATCACACGTGCGCGCTGGTTTTTGATCACAAAGTAAATCTGAAATAGATTATAGCATTAAATCTTATCAAAGTGTACCTGTGCGGAGAGTGCTCATTGGACAATGATGACCCTATAAGCCGAAATAACATCAGCACCAAACACTTAGCCATCATCATCGTCTTTGTCATCAGATTCTTTGTCTTCAATATTCGAAGCACTTACGTATCATCCATCATCAGTAACAATGTATGCCCGCCGACTTGGGCAATCTCGCTGCATATGTCCCATGCCATGATATATACGACACTTAATGTTGAAGGAACGTTCTGTTGAGGTACTGGAGCATGTAATCTTGTTGAGTACCTGCAAAGAAGGCTTACTCGAATTCGAAGATTGCGTCGAAGGGGCTGGTTTTATGGTGTACATGTGATCAAAGAAGGAAATGTCGACAGTGAAGCGTATGTACTTGTACTGTTCTGGAGTTGTCGTCCCTGCAATTCTTTTTCTGCAAGCACAGTAAGGTGAAACAACTGCTCGACAGAATCATAGTTTTTATAATCAATTATGTCCTGAATTTCAAGCCTAAAAACGACAGATGGTATCCTCAAAGTCCTCTTCTATCCCACAACACATCATACCCTTTTATAACTCAACAAAATATTCTTTAACAGATTTATCATAGTGTTCTAAGCGTTGCAATTTTTTTACGCAAATCTCTTTGATAGGAAAGAGAAACAAAACGGTTACTCATAACATCTTTCAATCTATCTCAACTATCTGGTTGCAAATGCGCTTTGCAAAGATCAATCCACCGTAGTAAAAGCAAAATCTTAAAACTCACTAGTAGCTTGTTTAACTATATGTTGTTCAAAAACTAAGTGAGATGTAAATTTTTGCTATACAACCATCTCCCAATCAAGATAAGCCTCAGCATCGTAATTATCAGAAAAGGATGAGATGATAAACTTAATCTTAGCGAAAGGTTCGTAAGAAACACGATGTTTATTAACTCTTATACCTTGGTGGTTAGAGCGTTGATGATCGCGCACTCTGTTTTCTTGTTCTTTATCATTGTCAAGATCATTCTCAGAATAGTTTTTGCCATTAACTTCATCTCTCTTCCTCTCTCTGTTGTGATCGAGTGTCTCAAAGTTTGTCATACGAGTTGAGAGACACTGTAATTCTTGGTTCATTATCTGTAATTGCTCGGTCATCCTCTGTTCGAACTTAGTAAGAGTGTCAGCAAGTTGATTTTAACTGGCAATATAAGCGAAGTCGTTCAAGAAGTTGGCAGCTCAGAAGGTTCACTCTTATCACTTGCAGACTTACCCTTTTCTGCCATGGTTAGAAGGCAACAAAAAAACAAAGCAAGATATTATCCTTACATGACGGTAGTGTGAGTTCTGTGGTGGCAGATCTGAAAAAAAACGACTTATCAAGTTTTTGCATGGTTCTTACCAATGCAAGACAAAGGATGATACAACCGGTGACAAGAGAGACCAGAGACTCATAATTCCATAATTGTAGGGCCAAATGCAGTGCTGATCCGAGGTGAATATGTGGAGCTTGGAGGGCTGAAATAATGATTAGTGGAACATAATTTTATAACAGGTAGTAATGCTGAATAAGTGTTCCAAGTATGTAACTATAGTTGTTGATCTAATCTTATGAAAAATCTAGATACAAATAATGATATGAATGCACAAAGATCAGCAACAGACGTGACTTCAAAGATCAGTGATCAACACGGTATAGTACAGAACAGTGATGTCATTTTGATGATGTCATGTTTTTTATTTTTCTTTTGAATTTTCACTATTTTTTTAATTTTTAGAGGCATAAAAATAGGAACACCAAAAAGTTTTAGATGGATCCAATGAGGGATGTATTCTGTAGAAAATCACGAAGACGTTTGAAATTGCATAAAAAATCTTGTAAATTCACAAAAGTCCACTTCCAAAAGAAATTTGGCCTCGAAATTTTTTTCGAACCTCGACAAATGAAGGAAAGACAAATGGAGGAAAGCCAAATGCCTGTCTTAATCGTCATGTGTAATGTGACCTTTCCTAGAATATTGTTGTTAAGAGAGCATTGATGTTATTTTGCGAAAAGAAAAGAGGGCACTAATATTGTGCGCTCATGACTTGACTTGATTGTCAACTCCAAGGTTAAATGCAAGATGGTAATGGGCCGCCGCCCCCGGACCGTGTCACAGTCCTTTTCGGTGCTTTAGAATTTAAGTTCAAATTCTATTCAAATTCGGCTATGTTAAAATTCTCGAAATGTTATCACCCCTAATACTACTCGCTCTTTTTTTTTTAAAAAAAAATATTGTTGACAATAACTTTAATGCTATATTTTAACATTTATCTTATTTAAAAATATGATAAATATCATACATTTTGTTATAATTTACTCTATCATTAGAGTTGTTTGAAATATGACTTGTATTTTACACATTTGAATTAATTTTAAAATAACTAATGGTCAAAGATTATATTAAAAATCAATGACAACAACAATTAAAAAAAAAAGGAGAATACTTTACGTTCGTATCCAAGATAACAGTGCATTAGTGCGAGATCGCCTAACCAATGACTTGGAGTCAAACTCAAGACTCTTTTGGCAAAGATCAACGGAACTGATTCTCATGCAAAATTAGATAAATTATATCAAAATTATATCTTTAGAAGAAGTGATTTTTAAATGATTATGTGAAGTGGTTCTTTAAAATGGATTAAGAGACTACGAGTTGAAAAAAATAGTTCCTCTTAATTTTGCAGAGTGATTTTTGATCATAATTTCAAGTGTTTATCTTAGAGAATAAAAAAAATCACTTTATTAACATAATCACTCCTTATTAGATACCCACTTCTAATAAAGAATCGCTACCAAGAAGCTCTATCAAAGAGACCTCAACAAGGACCTTCCTAGTCGTTGCAGTGGTACCCTGAGCAAAGAGACTCTCTGTGTCTTAGTGAGTGGGGATATAATATGAATAAACAATAGTTATGCGCCATGCTGGATGCTTCTTAATTGACTCTTCCCTTATAAATGACACTCCCTGCCTCTTCTCTTCTTACAAGACAACAAGCAAGAGAAGCTGCAATGAGTGAAACACAGCTCCAGCACTAGCTTTCCTTTGAACTCCAAAGAACAGGAGCTTGAAGGCGACAGTGTTTGTGTTTCTTTTGCAACTTCCCGCCTGCCGAGACCACCCTTGACTGAGCCCTTGAGTAAGATGATGAACATTTGTTTCCAGCTCCTGTTGTTCTTCACCTCGCTGCTTCATCATCCCTACCGCACGGTGTCATTAGGCACCAGAAATGCCACCGCCCAACAGGTTCTTGGCCTCCTTTCCTTCAAGTCCATGGTTTCTAGCCCAGATGGTTCTCTCCTTTCGTGGAACAGCTCCAACCATGTGTGCAGGTGGCAGGGAGTGGGGTGCAGCCCCAAGCATCCCGAGAGGATCGTTGAGGTAAACCTCAACTCCCATGGGCTGTCAGGGCGCATCTCGCCATTCCTTGCCAATCTCACATACCTCAGGACACTGGATCTCGGAGAGAACCAGCTCGTGGGACAGATACCTCGCGAACTTGGGTATCTACGCCGGCTCCAGGTGTTGAATTTGTCCAGTAACTCTCTCGAAGGAAGCATTCCGGAGACACTGGGACGATGTGTTGGGCTCGTGAATCTCAGCCTCGCCACTAACCTCTTCCATGGCGAGATCCCAGGTGAGATAGGCAACCTGAAAAATCTGGTAAGTCTGGAGCTCTACGCAAATGCTTTATCAGGAGCAATCCCGACGTCTTTGGGAAACCTGACATCTCTTACCAAGTTGAGCCTTGGGAACAACTCGTTGTCAGGCGAGGTTCCAGTCTCCATCGGTAATATTTCTAACTTATTTTCATCTGGAAGAATCATCTGTCCGGTGCCATACCTTCATCCCTCGGACGATTATCTAATCTCTCAGAGCTTGACTTGGAAGACAACAACCTGTCTGGTTCCATACCACCTGCAGTCTGGAATATATCGTCCCTTGTTGTTCTTGCTGTGAGTGGCAATCATCTTACAGGGACTATACCTCCGTATGCATTCAGTGTACTTCCTCGCATCCAGATCTTCTACGCTGGAGAAAACTTCTTTCATGGTCATCTTCCATCTTCACTTGCTAATGCTTCTCATCTTTCCGCGCTTGAGATTCCATTCAACAACCTTAGCGGTGTTGTTCCTTCTCGACTTGAAGGATTGCAAAGTCTCCGAGCGCTAGCTCTATCTTCCAATGATTTCTATGCTCGAGAACCCCAGGACTGGAATTTCATAGCGACGCTAACAAATTGTTCCCAGCTTCAAATTTTGCAAATGGACTCATGTTGGTTAAGTGGAGTGCTTCCTTCTGCATTGTCTAACTTATTCACATCGCTAAAATATCTCACATTGACTAATAACAAAATTTCCGGGCATATACCAAGGGAGATAGGCAATCTTGTAAATTTAGAGATACTATTACTCACAGGCAATTTTCTCACCGGTGCCATCCCCTCTTCAGTCAGCATGCTTCGAAATATGAAATATCTGGGTTTGAAAAACAATAAATTTAGCGGCCCAGTTCCATCTACTATAGGAAACTTAACTCAGCTAATTGATTTATCCCTTTCAACGAATGCCTTCACCGAAAGCATTCCGGCAACTCTAGGAAACATGACGTCTCTGTTGAAACTAGATCTCTCTCATAACAATTTTTCAGGGATGATCCCCCCCCCCCCCACCCCCCCCGCGCTATATTCAGCATCACAACACTCTCAATATACTTCGGCATCTCTAATAATAATCTGGAAGGACCAATACCACAAGAAGTTGGTAATCTAAAAAATCTTGTAGAGTTTGATGCCAAATTCAATCATCTTTCTGGCAAAATCCCTCCTAGTCTTGGAAAATGCAATGTTCTACAAAATAATTCATTTAGTGGCCACATTCCCTCGCTTTTGAATGGCTTGAAGGGTTTAGAAACTCTTGACCTCTCAAGCAATAATTTTTCAGGCCAAATTCCAAAATTCTTAGGTTCCCTCAATGCTCTTTCTAGTATAAACGTGTCTTTCAATAATTTTGATGGTGAGTTGCCCACTGCTGGAGTTTTCACAAATGCTTCTAGGGTTTCAGTCATAGGTAATAATCAGTCATAGGTAATAAAGAACTCTGTGGGGGCATTGCAAACCTTCACTTACCTCCATGTTCTCTTCAGTCTTCAATGAGTTTTCCTCTTGTTGCAACAGCGATTGTAACATGCATAATTTCTTTGCTCCTTTGCTTTCTTGTTCGGAGTAAGAAAAGATCAAGGGGAAGTGATTCTACAATGCCCGTGCGAGGCCACAAAATTGTGTCCTACCCTCAATTGGTGCGCGCAACAGATGGTTTCTCAACCTCAAATTTGTTGGGTGCCGGCAGTTTTGGATCTGTGTACAGAGGGAGACTGTACGACAAGAATGGTGCAAATGAGCAAATTGTCGCCATAAAAGTACTAAAACTGCAGACGCCTGGGGCTCTGAAAAGTTTTACAGCTGAATGTGAAGCGATGAGAAATTTAAGGCACCGAAATCTTGTTAAGATAGTTACAACCTGCTCAAGCATTGACTTCGATGGTAACGACTTCAAGGCAATCGTGTTTGATTTCATGGCCAATGGAAGTTTAGATGACTGGCTTCATCCTAGAGCAAATGACCGGTCAGAAGGGAGGCACTTAAGTCTTAGCCAACGAGTGGCTCTACTATACGATGTTGCTTGTGGACTAGAATACCTTCATTTCCACGGTGCAGCACCAAGATTCTTGCCGAGGGATGCTCACCGCTTGAACCCTCGACGAGCTCGCTGAGATTCAGAGGGACAATTGGTTATGCTCCTCCAGGTTAGGCTGCTCTTCCATAGGCCAACCGTAGACTGTACTACTTCATAAACCATTATAGTGTCATTTTGATTTTTCTAAAAACATTCTAACAATAAATTGCATAAAATTTCTAGAATTTAGTTTTGTGGTATCCATCATTGTCTAATAAAATTCATGAACCAGTTTATGGACACAGCTCGATTCACGAACCTGTAACTTGAAAAGTATGCTATGAACCTCCATTTATGTCATTTACTTCACTCTTCAAACAACAGTCCGAGACTTTTTGTGCTTATATACATCATAATTATTTGATGCAACAGAATACGGTGCTGGAGATATGGTCACAACATATGGAGACATCTACAGTTATGGAATTCTTGTTCTAGAGATAATAACTGGAAGGAAGCCAACGGATGGAGTGCTAGGCCTTCGCAATCATGTTGAGATGGGTTTAAACAACGGTGTCATGGACATCTTTGATATTCAACTGTTGGCAGAGGTCGATGATGACGGTTGTGGAGTGACATCAAAAAGAAAGGTTGACTCGATGGTATCACTACTTAAAATTGGGATGCTTTGCTCTTCGGAAATGCCATCTCGTAGAATTGCAATCAAAGAGATTATCAAGGAGCTGCTTGTTATCATAGAACACTTGCGCATAGAGGAGAAAATGTGATATGACTTCGTGGGAACTACTAACGATTTGTGGTTCAAGTGCAGAACATACTAAAGCAATTCCAAAGTAGCAATAAATTTCCTGAGTGTATTTTGTTACTCCTTAATGATTTGATGAGATAAGAATAACTTTTTTTAGCTCCACAGCACGCCTCAGCCAATCAAACCAGTCTGATACCATAAACGTTTAGTTTTTAATTTCGAAACACAATACACACATATATGCATATACAAAAGCTTACTCCTGAACACACCCTACCCTTATTTAGCATCTCTGAATGACTGGTATTAATATTTAAGAATGCATCATACATGTCTCACTATCGACGGTGATGTCACCTAATACTAAAAAATGATTAGCCGTAAAACTTACCCGCATGGATTGGTTCCGCCACAAGTAAATTAACATGCTGATCTTGTAAAAATGTTTAGTTGCTTCTACTACAGATAATTAAGATGATACCCTGTGCATTGCTGCAGGAACTTGAAGCATCATATAAATATCTGAATTGGCTGAAAAAAGTAAACCTTGGAAAAAAAATGTATAGCAAAACAGCTAAAAATCTTATAGTTGATAAGATAATTTAAGAGCACTTGTTTTTTCTCATACATATGGGGTTAACACATGAAAAAGAAAAAAATATGTCTTTCTCTCATACGTAAGGGGTAGATACATACAAAATAAAAAAAAGCAAGAATGAAACAACAGAAGAAATAAACTCACAAGAATAGAGAAAAAATAGTTTTCTTTGAGTTATTCTCTTATACAGATAGTTCAATACCATTTGTTTCTTACCATTGCCAACCCATCTGACTTTTTCTTTGCGCAACATATTTTTACGCCATTATATGTATATCATTTGAAGAGAGTGATGGATCGACCATGACATGGGTGTACGATTAATAGTTACCCAAAGTTAGTAGATTTTCACAAACCGAAATTTATGTCACAATTTTTCCTACTAGCTACTAGTGCAAAGTACATATTTCTCCCAATTTCCATCACGTACAGCTTGACATTTTTTCTGTTCTTCTACCACCCCACATGCAGTGGTCCCGAAAGTGCCTTGCCTTCTTCTAGTAGCTCCATGGAGCAATCTTCTTGACGCCCTTGCGGATGCTGGCCTGCCAAATGTCACACATGCAAAGAATATGTGATGTCAAACAAAAGCAATAGATGTGATCATGTGGAGAGAACTGTCATGCATCAGCTCTTCACATGAGAGCAAACTTCATATAGTGAATGCGACTATGCAGGACCACGGAGTAGGATTGTATTTCTGTGAGTACCGGTGGACGAAATGGTGTATATGTGACATCATGCATAATAGAAAGATGATACATGAACAGCACTACTGTTTTGGCATCGAAAGAGTTTACTCATGCTGTCCATGCAATTGGTAAGGACGTACGATTTTTCCAAATTAGCGAGCACTGTTATCTTCTAGATACTCTCTGTCACTAGAGTATTTTTCACAAAGCTGCAGATAGGATATGATTGTGATTTAAAAGGCAGTGGACATACGTTAACGTAATTTGCAGCGGCATTTGAAATTTGATTGCATAAAAGGATATTGTATTGATGGTTACGCCCGCGTAAACTGAACCGAAACATCCATCACCAAAAGTCAAACTCCGATTTGAATTGCTCGAGTGAGATAAGAGATCCTTGGAATGAAAGAAAAAGCAGAGCAATGCAAAGGGGACGCAGAGAAAAGGCAAAGAGACATACCCAGAGGTGAGACGTGGTCATGGTGGGAAGGCTCCTATTCCTTCTGAACCTCGTGATCCTCACCGATTCCTTGGCGCCCTCGGCCTCCTCGTGGTCCGGGCGAGCTCCGTGGCCGCGGCTGTCGTCACGGGAGAAGAACACGTACGATGAGGACGACGAAGACGACGACGCCGAGGACGGCGACGGCGTGCACGACGCGTCGCGGTCTTTCTTCTCGGCCCAGGCTGCGGCCGCCGCCGCGGCCTTCCTCCGAGAGAAGAACCCCCCGCCGGCGCTCGGCGTCCTGCGGAGGCTACCGCCGCGCCTCAGCGGCGGCCTCCTGACGCTGCCGGCGCAGCCGCGGTAGGGGCCCTGGAGCACGGTCTCGGG